>CM038681.1:223621138-223920386 GCA_021605205.1 Aegilops longissima
GACCAAGGTTAAGGATGTGGCGAAGCTCGTTACAGCAGATAGATGCTTGGGGGCTGAAGAGGAAGTACCCGGCGAAGGCGTCGGTCTGAAGCCGACTCTATTGATGAAAACGCGCCATCCACGACGAAAAAGGGCGGCGTCGCCTTGAAAGCATAGAGTGCAAAGCCGTGCCGCCGTCGAGGGTGCAGCGACACCGGCGCTGCCAAGAAGGTCAAGCGAGCGGCCCGAACAAGGAGATTGCGGGTCGCCGCTGCGGGCGACCAGCAGCCAAACAAGCGAGGCTCCGGCAAGCGATCTTCGCAGATCCACGCACCAAGGGCCACGACCTCCAGAACTGCAGTATGAAAGGCGGAACAAGGAGAAAGGTCAAGATGGTGCGAGGATCACGGCAAGAAGCGCGCTGACCAAGAAACGCCCGATAAGGACAACCAGCAAGAGAGGCCAGCTGAGGCCGTGACAAGAAACAATAAGGCGATGAACACGATGAGGGCGAAGAGTCCGGTGAGCAAAATTCGAGAAGACTACGGAGGCCATGTGCGTTGATGGTGGCGCCTCACTTGCATACTTCTCACCGCCAGCTCAAGCGATTAGGCGTGAGATTCTGAAAGCGGAGCCATCGTTCGGCAGCTCGAAGCAGCTGAAGTGGTCAGCACCCCTCATCTTTGGCGAGGACCACCTAACCACACAACAGCGGTAGGGTGTTTGCAATTGTTGGTCTCACCAACGATCATAACCTCAAGGTGAATAAGATGTTGGTTGATGGTGGGGCGGCCTGAACTTGATCTGCTTTGTCTTGATCAAGGCTGCAAATTCGATGGAGACCTCAAAAAGCAGGCGCGTTTCAAGGGGTCAATCCGAGGAGCCAGCCGAAGGGAAGAGTCACAATGCCGTGGCGTTTGGAGGAGAGTTGAACTACAGGGCGAAGAGGATCATCTTGGCGTGGCGAGAATCCTTGCCCTACAAGCAGGATCCTCGGCCGCCCGGCACTAGCCAAGTTCATGGCGGCGTCACCTCGCCTACAACATGCTAAAAGATGCCGGGCCGTTGACCATCATCTCGTCCCCTCAGGCAAGAAGGACACGCTGATTTGCGCCCGACCAACTCTAGAAGCGATTGCAGCAGCTGCCGTCAAGGCACACTGCTCCTGCGGCTGAAGGCCAGGGAGGAAGAAGAAGCCCGGCAAGACCTCGGCACCCACTCCGGCAAGAACACCTCTTGGTGCTTTGCGCTACTCGTGAGGGCGTGCGGAGAGATCTACCGGCAACAGCAAGAAATCGAGCCGAGCCACATGGACCAAGAAGGTGTCGCCCGGGGAGGATGGCGAGAGGGGCCTTCACCATAGACTCCACCCTCGACAGCAAATAGGAAGCGCTCGTCACCTTCCTGCGGGAAAATGTCGGCGTGTTTGCGTGGCAAGCATCCGACATCCACAGGTGTTCCCGGGGAGGTGATTGAGCACCACCTAGCTATCTGCCCTCATGTGACCCGTCAGCGGAAGGTCGAAAGCATGCTACGGAGAGGGGAGTTCATAACGAGAGGAGATCGGGAAGTTGGGCGGCTGGTTTGGTGAGAGGACTGCTCCACCCGCCGTGGTTGGCCAATCCGGTAGTGGTGCGCCCGAGCGAATGGGAAGTGGAGGTTGTGTATTGATTACACATATATCAATAAGGCTTGTCCTAAGGACCCCTTCCGTTGCGCGCATCGACCAGATTATTGACTACGGCGGGTGTGATCTGTTATCATTCCTCGATGCCTACTCGGGCTACCACCAAATCTTCATGACAAGAGAGGATGAAGAGACAACATTCATCACCCCATGTGAGTGCGTGTTGCTTTTTATGGATGCCTTTCGAGTTGAAGAGTCTTTGGCTTGGCGTTTGCTAGAGCAGTCCAAATTGGTTTTGAACCTCAGCTCCATAGAAATATGGAGGCATACATGGATGACATAGTGGTCAAAACCAAGGACGGGCCAACTCTTGTGCAAGATCTGGAAGAGACATTTGCCAACCTGCGCAAGATCAACCTTAAGATGAACCCTGAGAAGTGTGTCTTCGGCGTTCCGCCCGGCAAGCTTCTCGGTTCTTTAATGTAGCATTAGCGAGATCGAGCAAACCGGAAAAAGTCAAAGCCATTCAGCAGATTAGGCGTGAGGCGGATCAAAGATGTCGTCGACTCACTGGTTGTCGCGCCATGAGCCGATTCATCTCCAAGTCCGCCCGACGTGCCTTCCCTTCTTCAAAATCTTGAAGAAGGCGGACCCAATAAGGTGGACCCCGGAAGCCAGAGGCGGCGTTGCAGGATCTGAAGAAATACCTTTCCTCCATGCCAATCTGGTTGCGCCTAAACCACAAGAGCCGTTCTTTGCTGTATCTAAGCGGCGGAGATCAGGTGGTCGGCGCCACTGCCCAGTAACCTGAGAGGGAGGTCGACGAGGAAGCAGTGGTGGCGGCGGAGAACTGCGGATGGCAAGCCAAAGATTCCCAAGCGAACTGATCTGAGCAAGGCAAGGCCCGGTAGAGTCTGATGCCACCAGGCGATTACACAACTGTCGAGGTGGGGTGGTGCGAGAAGAAGAAGATGATGCAGCACCGGTTTACTTTGTCGACTCCCTCTTGCGGGGGCTAGGTCGAAATACTCCGGTGTGCAAAATTGCTCTTGACCTCCTTATGGCCTCGAGAAGCTCGTCATTACTTCCAAGCCCACGAGATCCTTGTCGTCACCCGCCTCCCATTGCAATGGACCTTTGCATAACCGGATACAACCGGAAGGATTGTGGAATGGGCCTTGGAGTTATCAAGTTTTGGTTTGAAGTTTGAAAGTACCTCGACAATCCAAAGCGAGTCTTGGCGGAGTTGATTGCGAATGGACCTCAACGCCCGACGAAGAAATCCGAGAGACCGTTCTCCCGGCAAGGAAGCGAGACGCGGTGGATCATGTACTGATGGGGCTTTCTCGCTGCAAAACCTTTGGTGCGGCGTGCTGCTCGTCGCACCAGGAGAGCACCTCAAGTATGTGGTCGGATGCACTTTCCCAGGGAGATGTCCACCAACAACCTTGCAGATTCTGAGGGCTACTTGCGGTCTCAGGATCGCGGCAGACCTCGGGGTTAAGAAGCTCATCGTCAGGGGTGACTCGCAGCTTGTTGTCAGACAGGTCAACAAGGATTACGAGCCCATTGATGAAGGCTTCGTAGATGAGGTGAGGAAGCTGGAGGCGCTTTGATGGTATCCAAGCGAACCGTCCCCGAATGGAGAGCGACATACGCCGATTACTGTCAAAGCATGCTGCATTCAAGCTACACGTGGAACCGGTACCTTCTTGCTCCGGTCAACTCAACCATCCGCGAACCATCAACGAGGCAGAACAAGCGAGAAGTCAGGTCGGCAAGTACCTTCCTACGAGCCCCCTAGGGCTCTTTGGCAAAGTCTTTGTCGCGGGCGCTGAAACTGCCAAAACAACTAACTCGGCGAGGCGTCAAGCCCCAGCCATGGAGACAGCCGCTCCCATGACAGAAGAGATGCCTTTGGTCCTTGCCGTCGATCCCCCAGCTCCGGCATGGGCGCAGCATACCGTCCGATACTAGTGAGGGAGGTGACATCACAGTCAGCCGTAAAGTTCTTCAAGGGACTAGTCTGCCGTTTTGGTGTGCCAAACAGAGTCACCATCAACAACGGCACACAGTTCACAATCCACAACTTCATGCAGTACATTCAAGACCAAGGAGGCGGCCCGAGAAGTTCAAGGCTGGCCTCCCCGGCAAAACTATGCGGAGGAAGGCCAGTGCGAATCTTCTTCTTTGCTACCGCTTCCCGCCAGTAGCGGGGCGTCCAAGCCCTAATCGGACTCGTCCCCAATCATCGGCCTTGTCCTCCTCATCACTTTACGCTCGAGGAAGAGCTTCCGTCGTCTGTATCTCCATCGGAGACTCTCCACGCAGCACTTGGCGAGTCGAAGTCTCAAGACCTTGGCGGAGAGCAGGCCATCCTCCACTAATTTGAAGTAGAGGGCAGGCCCGCCCGTCAGTGTGGATCTTGAAGGCGTCTTCCATCCTAGCAGTACATGACCCGAGGGCCGGGAAGTCGGCGTCAACCCGTGTGCCCCATTCCGCAGCCCCTCATGTGCAATCTGAGGATTGGGGCAGATCACGCTCCATCTCCCGAGCAAGCAGGCGGGAAGGCGAAGAGCGGCGGCGGAGGCGGCGCAGCTGATGAAGAACTTCGCGAGGCTGGTCTCAGGCATGGCCTTCCATCGGAAAATGCATCATCGGCGGTGAAGCCGGCCGCCCCTCCGTCCTCCTCTTCCCGAGCACCACGACCCTCTGCCCGGCCTGCCCGGCCTCGCCCTCCCCTTCCCTTGGCGGGATCCACCACCACGGGCTCGGGGAGGAGGGCGGATGCGGCGTTGTCGGCGGCGACCCTCGCCGCCACCATCGAGGGACTGGGATTCCCTTTCTCCATGGCGAGTGAAAGGAAGAAGCGGAAGCAGGAGGAGATAGATGACAGAAGAGTGCGGGATGCCATCGCCCCTCCCCCTCCTTATAAAGGGGCGTGTTGGGGCTCGGCCGCCCTTTCGGCCAATCCGCCACAGGCGCCGGGGAATCGAGGCGACCCGCTGCCCCAATCAGCGGCGGCCGGTTCCCTCCTCCACGCTTGCCACCCCAAGCGCATGGAGGACACGTGGCGACGTGCAGAATCGAGGATGGGTGGGCGACCTCTTCCCACCCGTGATCGTGGGGTGTGGGCGTATGAACCGTGACCTGGCCCCTCGCGATAAATGAGCCGCCTCCGCCTCCCTCTTTTTATGGGGAGGCGTGAGCCGCCTCTTTACCATGATGTGACGCATGCATGCGGAAACTGCCCCACGCATGCCGACCACATCACGCACACCTCCACACCGCGCCATGATGCACGCGGGTTGTGGGAAGCGCATGGCAGTTGAAAAAGTTTACTGCAGGTAAACACCGCCCCCTTTGCCAGCGCACCGTTTGGGCTGTCCCAATAATGTGTCGGCGCTTATGTGTAGCCAGGCCGGGGCTCTGTCGGTGTACAAAGAAGGGCACACATTTGTACCCCTTTACGTACAGGCGGTCGAACCCGCATACAGTCACCAAGCGAGCAGAGGGAGGTGAGCCGAGGTAAAACGAAGCCAAGACAGCGAGCAAGCGCCAAGGCCAAAACCACAAAAGCAGCGAGAGGGGAAGCAGGTTTCCCGGCAAGGCCCTCGCCGGGGCAACCTCGGCGGCCCGACAAGACCACTGCAGGCGGCCGTCCAACACCAGCGGAGCGCACCACCCTTGAGCCCACGGTTTCCAACACCATCAACCACGTTGGGCGAGGGCTCGGGAGGCGCCTCTGTGGTGGCATGCAGATCTTTGTGAAGACAAGGAACACTCTAGATCAGATGAGGATTAGAAGACGACGATCCTCGGCAAGATCCTTGCCGAGGAAGACCCAGAACCCGGCAAGAACCTTGCGGGGGCAGCCAACTCTCACGGCAAGACCCTTGCGGGCCACCCAACAAGGCCCTCACCAGGGGCGCCAGCCAGGAGCCTGCCGAGCCGCACCAACCAAGTTTCCACCGCCGTTCGCATGCAGCTGCCAGCCCAACCAGCTGGGCAGGCACTGCGTGGCAACATCGACTCGAGCCAACTCATTAAGCGCTGCGTGGCGGCATGCAGATCTTCGTGGAGGCTCCACCAGTAGCGCCACCTCGGTTGCTGCCTGCCTACATGGCGCCCGCGCATCCTTTGTCTAAGGCGCGTGTCGAGCGAGGAGGAGCAGCGGCAGACGGGTGAGCCGCCCCGTCCCGATAAATCTAGGGGACACCTCGGCGAGCGCATTAAATGTGACTTGTCTGTGTCTGACGATAAGCTCTATAATCTTATCGCCTTTCCACCTCACAGTATGCCCTTGTGGCGGTACCTTTCGACTATAAAAGGAGGCCCATGGAATACTGGAGATGGATTCAGCTCTTTGGAACCATGCACCCCACCATAGCTAGTTCGAGAGCTCAAGAACTCTCTAAAATACACCCACCAAAGCAGGACTAGGGTTTTACGCATCCTCGCGGCCCAAACCTTGGTAAACGATCCTTGTGCTGATTACTAATCCTGCTCTCCTCGCAACCCTGCGCCCCGACAACCGTAGTAGGGATTCTTGTGGTCCCATCGGTGTCGTTCCACACCGACAGCGAGGGGCAGCCACCCGCAGCCAGCGGCTCCAGCAGTAGGAGGAGGAGCTCATGGCCCGCGAAGCGACGCTTGCCGACCACGACGCCAAGCTAGCCTAGGCAACCAAGGACCAAGCCGCAGAGCGGGGCCGCCTGCGCAAGTGTAACACCCCGGAAGTAACTTTCCATATTTGTAACTCCAACTCTTGCCATTTTCGACATTGTGTTATGATATTCCCTCCGTGGTTGGGTTTTTCCTCTTTTTGCTTTTTGTCCATGTCATGCATTTTCATATCATGTCATCATGTGCATCGCATTTGCATACGTGTTAAGTCTCATGATTAGAGCATTTTCCGTTGTCCGTTTTGCAATCCGGCACTCCTATGTCCCCGGCGTCCCCTTTTACGTTTTTCCGTGGCGGGTACTAAACTTTCTCGGAATGGACCGAGGTTTGTCAAGTGGCCTTGGTATACCACGGTGAGCCACCGGTCAAGTTCGGGTCATTTGGAGCTCGTTTGGTACTCAGCGGTTAACGCACTCTCGCAAGGCCTGTTTTAAGTTGCAGCCAACACCCCTTCAAAATGGTCAAATAACCCATCTAAGTCACTTCCATGCTTTCCGTCGTTCGATCACGATCGTGTGGTAACCGCACTCCATTTGGAGTCTCTAACTCCTCCTGTGTCCGTAATAGGCCGTCCGATTGTGATCAGGTGCAGCGAACAAAACCACTAACCCTAGCCTCCTTTTCTATTTATAGACGCCTCCCCTGCCATTTTGGGCCTCCTACCAACCCCTCCTCAATTCCGCAGCCAGCCGCGCTCCTCCTCGTTTTCAGCGCGGTGCACTTCCCGCCGCCAAGTGTCACCGTTCCACTACTTGTGCCGCCGTCCCGCCGCCTTGGAGCCAACGAAGTGACCCGTGCCCCAACCGCTCTCCCGATCGCGGCCCGCCCGAGCCACGAAACCCGCCCGAGCCGCCCAAGCCCGACCGCCCGTATCGCGCCCGGCCGGCACCTCGCCGCCGCCCATGAAACCATCCTCTGCCCGGCGCCCTCACGGCCGCGCCTCGCCGCCCGACCTCCTCCATGACTTTACTTTCGCCGTCGCCGCCCTCCGGCAGCCGCCGTCGCCGGACTCCGCCCCGGCGCGCGCCCCGCGCCCTCGTCTCCCGGCCGCCTCGCCCGGACCTCACGCCCGCCGCCTTCCCCGATCCTCGCCGCCCGGCCTCGCCGTGCCAGATCCGGCCGGATCCGGAGTCCAGCGGCCGGACCGGCCCCCGTCGTCGTCTGTCGCCCGCTTGGCGAACTTCCTCGCCGGACCACGGCAGGCCCGCCCGATCCGCTCCGGACCCGACCCGCTGCGCCCGGATCCACCTCGGTTCCGGCCCGCGTTGACTTTCCGGGGTGAGAAAATGGCTGTCCCGGAATTGTTGCATTGTGGCATTTTCTATGCATCATAACTTTGCATCCGTAGCTCCGTTTAGATGCGTGTAATATGTCAAAATGTTAGTCTCGAAGAGTAGATCATTTCATCTCATTGCATCATTTTCATTTGAGCTCATCTTGATGCCCGAAATGCTGTTGGAAGAGGGCTATGTGATGTTAGTTTACATTTCTTAACAGAACTTGCACTTTTGTTATTTTGCTATGATTGATGTGTGCACCCTATGAATTTGAGTCCTACATGTGTTTTGTAATATGCCATGCCATCTTTCCAGGGTGTATGCCATGTATTTTTGTGATCTATGTGGTGACTAGCACAAGCATGCAAACTAGGTGTCTGATGTTGCTGATTTCAGCCTGTTTAGGCTGATATTTTGATGCCATGTTAACTTGATGCTACAGAGAGATCCATGCATATTTTGAGATACTTCAGTAAGGATGTTTTGAACATATGGTTATGCTCTATCCATCCATGCCTTTGTTTGCAATTATGGAGTGCCATAGCTTGAGTCAATCGAGCTCTACTTTTGCTATCAAATGTTTCTGGCAGATTGTTTACATGTTATTCAATTTTGCCAAGGTTGTTGTGGTTGATCCATGTATGCTATGATGTTGTTCTTGCCATGTATGTCTTCTATGCCATGTCTTCTTGATGTATGTATGCTTAGTTTATCATGTAAGGCTCTGTGGTGAGTGCTTTGAGCTCTTAAACATGCCTACTTGTTATCTGTTTTGACATGCCATGTTCTGAATCATTATGAAACTTGCTATATTGACATGGGTGTTACTATATTTTCTGATCCTTTTGGCTTATGGTCAGTAAGGGACTTTTGTTCTATGCTTTGAGTAGATTCATTCCATGCCTTGTTTTGCTATTATAAGTTCCTGTAGCATGTTGTTTGCTTGCTCTAAACATTGCTACTGATGCTGTTTTGCCATGTCCACCACGATATTTTTGCACTTTTGCCATGCTTGTTTGAACCTGTTATGATGTGAACTAGCCGTAGCTCAGTGTTCATCTTTTGTCAAGCATCTTGAGTAGATCACTGCCATATACTTTGTTGGTACGTTTGGGTGCAGTAGCTTAATTTCTTGTTGCTTGCTAAGTGGCATCATCTTTGTTAATGGCGATTGTGCCATTCTTGTTTTGCTTGTCATTTCAAACCGTGCATCCGATTCGGTGATCTTTATATCGATTTCAGCGAAATCATCTCATCTTTCAGTGGCATACTTGGTTTGCCAAGTTGATGCCTGGTTCATCATTTTCCTTCGGGCCTTTGCGCATTGCATATCACATCTCGCATATCATGTCATGTTTTGCATCATGTTGCTTGTGCATTGCACCGTGATTTATTGTGGTTCCTTTGTTTGTGTTCTTGCTTTGGGTAGAGCGGAGGCGAGTGCGTGAGCGAGGAACCTGTTGAGAAGCAGCTACGAGGATCAAGCTTTCGACAACTCGAGAACATTGCGAGCAAGATGACCATACCCTCGAAATCACTTCTATCTTTGCTATGCTAGTTGCTCGCTCTTTTGCTATGCCTATGCTCGATGCCTATCACTTGCTATATCATGCCACCCATATTGCCATGTCAGCCCTAACCATCCTTTCCTAGCAAACCGTTGATTGGCTATGTTACCGCTTTGCTCAGCCCTCTTATAGCGTTGCTAGTTGCGGTGAAGATGAAGTTTGTTCCTTGTTGGAACATGGAGATGTTGTTCCTTGTTGGAACATGTTTACTTGTTGGGGATATCACAATATATCTGCTATAATTAATGCATCTATATACTTGGTAAAGGGTGGAAGGCTCGGCCTTATGCAGTGTTTTGTTCCACTCTTGCCACCTAGTTTCCGTCATACGGTGTTATGTTCCTTGATTTAGCGTTCCTTACGGTTGGGTGATTTATGGGACCCCCTTGACAGTTTGCTTTGAATAAGACTCGTCGGCAAGGCCCAACTTTGGTTTTACCATTTGCCACCTAAGCCTTTTTCCCGGGTTTCGCGAGCCGAGGTCATCTTTATTTAACCCCGGGACGGTGCTCCTTGAGTCTGGCCCGAACCGAGCAACCTCTTGAGGCCACCGCAGAAACTTCGAGGCTTGGTTTTACTCGTAGCTTGACTTATCCGGATGTGCCACGAGAATGAGATATGTGCAGCTCCTATCGGGTTGTCGGCTGTCAGGTGGCTTCTTTGGTCTTGTTTTATTCTTTGTCGAAATGTCTTGTAGTCCGGATTCGAGATTGATCGGGTCTTCGGTAGAAGAATATCCTTCGTTGACCGTGAGAGCTTATAATGGGCTAAGTTGGGACACCCTGCGGGGTATTATCTTTGAAAGCCGTGCCCGCGGTTATGAGGCAGATGGGAATTTGTTAATGTCGGTTGTAGAAAACCCAAGTTGACCTCAATTAAAATACACATCAACGCGTGTGTAACCGTGATGGTCTCTTCTCGTGGTCAGGGAAGTGAACACGATGTTGGAGTTATGTCGGCGTAAGTAGTTCGGGATCACTTCTTGATCGCTACTAGCTTCACGACCGTGCTTTGCTCCTCTTCTCGCTCTCTTTTGCGATGTAGCCACCATATATGCTAGTAAACTGCTGCAGCTCCACCTTACAACTCTGTCCTTCCTATAAGCTTAAATAGTCTTGATCTCGCGGGTGTGAGATTGCTGAGTCCCGTGACTCACAGATTCTACAAAACAGTTGCGAGTGCCGGCGATGCGGTCACGGTGGCGCAGCCCGAGCTCAAGTGGGAGTTCGACGAGGCGTGGTCGTTACTATGTGTCTTTTCACGATGATCGATAGTGGAGCCAGTTGGGACGATCGGGGATCTGTGTAGCATTTGGGGTATCTTCTTTTATTTTGGTTCCGTAGTCGGACCTTGAGTGTAATCTGAATGATGGATGTTTATTTATGTATTGTGTGAAGTGGCATTGTAAGCCAACTATGTATCTCTTTCCTTATGTATTACATGGGTTGTGTGAAGATTACCTCACTTGCGACATTGCTTTCAATGCGGTTATGCCTCTAAGTCGTGCCCGACCGTGGGAGATATAGCCGCATCGAGGCGTACAAGTTGGTAATCGAGCCTTCCCGACTTAGGAGCCCCTACTTGATTGTTTCTTTGGCGTTGTTGAGTCTAGAATGGAAAATGTTTTGAGTCTTAGGATTATATATATCGGAGTAGGATTCTTTTACTCCCAGGTCCTTAAATAAGCTCTGTGAGGTCTCTGGCGTGAAGTTTTGACTCTCCTCTCCTCAAATTTCACTAAAAAATTTTTTAGGATCACGGGTATCTTGGGATCGTTCGATGGTTTTGTGGCGAGAACATTGTTCTTGGTGCCTCGACATTTAGGGGTTGTGGCGGTGTCCGGGAGTTGAGCTCAGGGTGTTGTCGTCACAATTTTATCGTTGCGATTCGGAATACGAGTTTTGCCGACATGAAATCTCTTTTGTGCAGTTGTTGGTGAGATAACCCGATAACCCGATCTTTGGGCGAGCTTCGGGAGTATTGCCATGACTTGTATAACGGATGTTTTTTGAAGGTCGAGGTACCACGATTTCGAAGGTTTCTTGGTTATGTGTTGTGGATGGATACAGCTGGATCTAGGTATTGTTAGTTTGGGTGATATATTTTGTGTCCCTGTATCCCCAACACCAGTTGCATAACCAAAAGTTTGGGAGTTTATAGGTGAAATTCTAGTAGCTTCGGGATATCTTTCCGTCGGATGTATGATTTGAGATTGGGGTTCAACGTCTAGTGGTCCGCCCATCCACGGTCGATTCTGATGGTCATGGCGTCTTAAAGAATCCTTGGCTATGCTGATTGGGGCGTCTTGTTTGTCATTAAATGACGTCCGCTATGCGTCGTGCCTATATGAGCCCCTACCACTTTTGGTGAAATCTCTATCATGTGTTTGTTCGGCTTATTCTAGAAGCCAATCTTTTGTTTTGTTTTCAGTTGTGATATTGAGTTGTTTCAAAAGCGGATGGTGATTTCATACCTTTATCTAAGTGGCTTCTCACCTTAATGGGCGTGTGATGATTAACTTTTGGAATTCATTCGTTCATTCTTGTTGAATGTTTATTTGAAGACTATATGTTGCAATTTCTATCCGTTGATTCAACTTGACTATTTGTCTATCAAAGTGCTAACGGATGTCACCCTCTTGAGGATGGCTCCATGTAGCGTCGAAATCCGGATCGAAATGATGGGTATCGGTTGAACCCTCCACCTCCACCTCCGCCTCCGGAGGCTGGCAACTATCATGGCAGCCACCAATGCCAATGCTCGAGATGATTTTGCAGCTCTTGCAGAAGCGTACTCAAGGGCAAGGCAATCAAGGAAATCAAGGTCAAAGCAACAACCAGCCGCACTTTGCTACTCTCGATCGGTTCCTCGCTAATCAGCGAAGTCTTTCGGTTTACGTAGCCGAGGCCACGAGGCTGACGATTGGCTTGTGGACATCTGCAAACATTTTGAATGTAGCAATGTCGGACACGAGGACTTTGTCAAGTTTGCATCGTTTCAACTCAAGGACCAAGCTGCTGAGTGGTACCAGCAATACAAAGATTCGAGAGGAGGTCGTGTCATTACAGGATGAGTTCGCGAGATTTGAGCTCACCACATTCGAAAAGTGTTGTTGAGAGCAAGCGTGAGGAGTTCCGCAATCTCAAGCAAGGCAACATGTCGTGTATCAATACAATATCCAGTTCGAGCTTCGCTTCGCTTTGCTAAGCAAGGCGTCCACGATGAAAAGAGTATGATCTATCAATTCGGAGGTGGTCTCGAGAGAAGATCTGCAATTAGCTCTTGTGCTTTTGAGCGGAAAAGTATGATGAATTCTACAACATGGCACTGAAGCAAGAAGCTGCCCAGCTCAAATGTGAGGCTTCTAAGAAGAGAATCGAGGGATGCAGTTCAGTCTTCTTCTTCCTCTCAAGTGGCAGCTAAGCAGCGAAGTTCTACCTTCCTCCTCCTCCGTTCCGTCGGCCTTATCAGTGAGAAGAACTCAGGTGGCGTGGATCTTCCCACCCGCCCAACCAGGCTATCAGAACAAGTCTAATTCTCAAGCTCCAAGGTCAAGTGCTCCTTACCACGTCCGCTCTCGGGTGACTTGCAACAAATGTCGTGAGAAGGTCACTATCGAACAAGTGCTTCAACCAAAGGCGCCTTCGCCTCCTCCTCTGTGAAATCTTCCAGCAATGCGGTGGTCAAGCATAATCCAAAGCATGCCAAGGTGAATATGATGAATGCAGCTCAAGCGGAGAATCTTGATGTGATAATGGGTAATCTCTCGATTAATGATATTCTGCAAAAGTCTTATTTGATCTTGGTGCATCGCATTGTTTCATGTCAAGACCTTTTTGCCAAGCATGAATTCACTTCTTCTCATTTGGGTAAACCCATGGATGTCATTTCTCCGGGTAAGCGGTTGAGCTCCAGTTTGGTGGTTCGGATGTTTCTATCAAGATGGGCGATTATAGATTTACGGCTAAACCAATTGTCCTTGGTGACTCGGATATTGATCTTATTCTCGGAATGGACTGGCTTTCTCGGCACAAAGCTCAGCTTGATTGTGCTGCGGGAAATTCAATTGACTCACTCTTCTAATGATGTGATCATCTATGCTTTCGTGATGAAACCATTGGTTGTTTTCTCTCAATGAGAAGGCGAATTGGATGCTATCTCTCGATTCGATCGTTTGTGAGTACCAAGATGTCTTTCGGAAGAGCTTCGGGTATGCCTCCTCATCGGCCGATTGAGTTCGTTATCGATCTTGAGCACAGCCTTGAACCCGTTTGCAAGCGTCCATACAAGCTTGGACCTGATGAGCTGAAGGAATTGAAGAAGCAGCTCGATGAACAAGAAGCGTCTGGGTTTGATCGGACCGAGTTCATCTCCTTGGGGTTGTGGTGTTCTTTTGTCGGAAGAAGGATGGCACGGACCGACTTTCGTCGATTACCGTCCATTGAATAAGAAGACAATCAAGAACAAGTATCCACTTCCCAACATCAATGAGCTTTTGAGCAACTCAAAGGTGCTAAAGTGTTCTCAAGCTTGACCTTCGTATGGGTTATCATCAGATTAGCATTCGTGAACAAGATATTCCCAAGGCAGCATTGAGAACAAGCTTTGGTTCTTATGAATATCTTGTCATGTCTTTCGGCCTTGTCAATGCTCCTCCAACATTCTCTCGGATGATGAACTTCATCTTCAACCCCTACACCAATGAATTCGTCTTGGTCTATCTTGATGATATTTTGGTCTTCTCCAAGAATAAGAAGGATCATGCCAAACATTTGCGATTGGTGCTAGACAAGCTCGAGAGTATCAATTCTATCTGAAGTTCTCCAAATGTGAATTTTGGCTTGATGAAGTGCTTTATCTTGGTCATATCATCTCCGCCAAGGGCATCGCTGTTAATCCAGAAGGTGTCGCAGTTGTGAATTGGGAACCTCCTCGGAATGTCAAGCAGCTCCATGATTTTCTTGGTCTTGCAAGCTATTGCGAAGATTCGTTGAGAACTTCTCCAAGATTGCAAAGCCTCTTTCCAACCTCCTCGAGAAGCATGTAAGTATATACGGTCTCCACAGTGTGGCGTTGCTTTCAATACTCTCAAAGAAACTCGTCACAGCTCTGTCTTGACTCCTCTGATGAATCCAAGCCATTGAAGTTTTACGTGATGCTTCTCTTCAAGGTCTCGGTCTTTGTGTTAATGCAAGAGAGAGTTGTGGCCTATACCTCTCGTCGTTGAAGCCCAGCGAAAAGAACTACCCCTCACGATCTTGAGTTGGCGGCGATTGTCCATGCATTGATAACATGGAGACATCTCTTGTTGGGAAGGAAAGTGGACATTTTCACCGATCACAAGAGCCTCAAGTATATCTTCCTCAACCCAACCTCAACCTCGGGCGGACTCGATGGGTGAAATGATTCAAGAGTACAACCCAAGTATTGAATATACTCGGGCAAGGCCAATGTCATTGCAGATGCTTTGAGCGGGAAGGCTTCTTGCAGCAGTTTAATCCTCAAGCCCTTCCAACGGATCTCTGTGAAGCTTTCCATAGCTGAATCTTCAAGTTGTTCCTCAAGGCTTTCTTGCCAACCTCATAGTCTCTCCTACTTTGGAAGATCAGATTCGTGAGGCTCAACTCCTGGATACCATGGTGAAAAAGGTGAAGCGTGGTATCGACAAGGGCATTCAAGTACAAGTGCTTCCACATTGATGACAAAGATACTCTTTTCTTGAGGACGGATTGTGGTTCCAAAGGGTGATCTCGAAAAGTCATTATGAGCGAGGCTCACAATTCGCTTCTATCCATTCATCACGGAAATGCGAAGATGTACCATGACCTCAAGCGGTCATATTGGTGGACTCGAATGAGGCGAAATTGCTCAATTCGTGAATGAATGTGATGTCTGCGAGAAGAGTGAAAGCAGAACACCAACGACCAGCTGGTCTCCTCCAACCTCTTGCTATTCGAAATGGAAGTTTGATCATATTGAAATGGACTTACGTGACTGGTTTCCAAAGTCCAAGCGTGGAAATGATGCTATCTTCGTTGTCATTGACAAGCTTACTAAAGTGGCTCATTTTCTTCCTATCAAAGAATCTATCACAGCAGCTCGGTTGGCGAGCTATACACCTCGAGGATTGTCTCCTTGCGGCATTCCACAAGTGATCTCTTGGACCGTGGCAGCATCTTTACCTCAAGTTTTGGGATTCTTTTGAAGGCCATAGGCACCAACATTCGTTTCAGCACAGATTTCCATCCTCAAACAAGTGGCCAAGTCGGCGAGTAAATCAAATCCTTGAAGATATGCTCGGGGCTTGTGTCATTTCCTTGGTATGAAGTGGGAAGATTGTCTTCCATATGCGAGTTCTCCTACAACAACAGCTTCCAAGCGAGTTCGGGCAAGGCCCCATTCGAAATTCTCTATGGCGAGAAAGTGTCGTACTCCTCTCAATTGGTGCAGGGCAATTGAGCGTCAACTTCTTGGCAATGACTTGATCACGAAGCGGAAGAAATGTGCAAAGTCATTCGTGAGAATCTCAAAGCCGCATAATCGCGCGGAAAACTATTATGATGACAAGCACCGTGATGTGGCTTTTGAAATCGGAGACCATGTCTACCTCGCGTCTCTCAATGAAAGGCACTTTCGTCAACCCGATATCAAGGGAAGCTTGCCCCTAGATCGTGGGTCCTTTCAAGATCATTGGCAAAAGCGATCTAGCCTATCAACAAGCTTCCCTCAACCGCCAAATGTGCGATGTGTTTCCGTGTCCGCAACCGCCAAGATGCTTCAAGACTCTGAGAAGGCGACCACGTGCCCCCAACCGCTCTCCGCGTCGCGACCCGCCGAACCAGCGAAAGCCGCCTCGAACGCCCGAGGCCCGACCGTCAAATCTCGCGCCCGGCCGGCACCTCGCCGCCGCCGCCGACCGTCCTCATCTGCGGCGCCCTCGGTCGCGCCTCATTCCCGGCTTGGATGCCGCGCCCGGCCTCCTCCATTGCTGCTTCGCCGTCGCCGCCCTCCGGCAGCCGCCGTCGCCGGACTCCGCCCCCGGCGCGCGCCCGCGCCCTCGTCTCCCGGCCGCCTCGCCCGGACCTCACGCCGCCGCCTTCGCCGATCCTCGCCGCCCAGCCTCGCCGTGCCCAATCGGCCGGATCCGGAGGTCCCAGCCGGACCCGGCCCCGCCGTCGTCCTGTCGCCCCGCCGGCGAACTTCCTCGCCGGACCACGGCCGGCCCGCCCCGATCCGCTCCGGACCCGACCCGCTGCGCCCGGATCCACCTCGGTTCCCGCCCGCGTTGACTTTCCCCGGGGTGAGAAAATGGCTGTCCCCGAAATTGTTGCATTTGTGGCATTTTCTATGCATCATAACTTTGCATCCGTAGCTCCGTTTCGTGCGTGTAATATGTCAAAATGTTCGTCTCGAAGAGTAGATCATTTCATCTCTTTGCATCATTTTCATTTGAGCTCATCTTGATGCCCGAAATGCTGTTGGAAGAGGGCTATGTGATGTTAGTTTCTATTTCTTAACAGAACTTGCACTTTTGTTATTTTGCTATGATTGATGTGTGCACCCTATGAATTTGAGTCCTACATGTGTTTTGTAATATGCCATGCCATCTTTCCAGGGGTGTATGCCATGTATTTTTGTGATCTATGTGGTGACTAGCACAAGCATGCAAACTAGGTGTCTGATGTTGCTGATTTCAGCCCTGTTTAGTGATATTTTGATGCCATGTTAACTTGATGCTACCAGAGATCCATGCATATTTTGAGATACTTCATAAGGATGTTTTGAACATATGGTTATGCTCTATCCATCCATGCCTTTGTTTGCAATTATGGAGTGCCATAGCTTGAGTCAATCGAGCTCTACTTTTGCTATCAAATGTTTCTGGCAGATTGTTTACATGTTATTCAATTTTGCCAAGGTTGTTGTGGTTGATCCATGTATGCTATGATGTTGTTCTTGCCATGTATGTCTTCTATGCCATGTCTTCTTGATGTATGTATGCTTAGTTTATCATGTAAGGCTCTGTAGTGCTGCTGAGCTCTTAAACATGCCTACTTGTTATCTGTTTTGACATGCCATGTTCTTTGAATCATTATGAAACTTGCCATTTTGACATGGGTGTTACTATATTTTCTGATCCTTTTGTGCTTATGGTCAGTAAGGGACTTTTGTTCTATGCTTTGAGTAGATTCATGCCATGCCTTGTTTTGCTATTATAAGTTCCTGTAGCATGTTGTTTGCTTGCTCTAAACATTGCTACGATGCTGTTTTTGCCATGTCGACTGATATTTTTGCACTTTTGCCATGCTTGTTTGAACCTGTTATGATGTGAACTTAGCCGTAGCTCAGTGTTCATCTTTTGTCAAGCATCTTGAGTAGATCACTGCCATATACTTTGTTGGTACGTTTGGGTGCAGTAGCTTAATTTCTTGTTGCTTGCTAAGTGGCATCATCTTTGTTAATGGCAGATTTGTGCCATTCTTGTTTTGCTTGTCATTTCCAAACCGTGCATCCGATTCGGTGATCTTTATATCGATTTCAACGAAATCATCTCATCTTTCAGTGGCATACTTGGTTTGCCAAGTTGATGCCTGGTTCATCATTTTCCTTCGGGCCTTTGCTCGCATTGCATATCACATCTAGCATATCATGTCATGTTTTGCATCATGTTGCTTGTGCATTGCACGTGATTTATTGTGGTTCCTTTGTTTGTGTTCTTGCTTTGGGTAGAGCGGGAGGCGAGTGCGTGAGCGAGGAACCTGTTGAGAGCAGCTTACGAGGATCAAGCTTTCGACAACTCTGAGAACATTGCGAGCAAGATGACCATACCCTCGAAATCACTTCTATCTTTGCTATGCTAGTTGCTCGCTCTTTTGCTATGCCTATGCTCGATGCCTATCACTTGCTATATCATGCCACCCATATTGCCATGTCAGCCCTAACCATCCTTTCCTAGCAAACCGTTGATTGGCTATGTTACCGCTTTGCTCAGCCCTCTTATAGCGTTGCTAGTTGCGGTGAAGATGAAGTTTGTTCCTTGTTGGAACATGGAGATGTTGTTCCTTGTTGGAACATGTTTACTTGTTGGGGATATCACAATATATCTGCTATAATTAATGCATCTATATACTTGGTAAAGGGTGGAAGGCTCGGCCTTATGCAGTGTTTTGTTCCTCTTGCCACCTAGTTTCCGTCATACGGTGTTATGTTCCTTGATTTCGCGTTCCTTACGGTTGGGTGATTTATGGGACCCCCTTGACAGTTCGCTTTGAATAAGACTCGTCCAGCAAGGCCCAACTTTGGTTTTACCATTTGCCACCTAAGCCTTTTTCCCCGGGTTTCGCGAGCCGAGGTCATCTTTATTTAACCCCGGACGGTGCTCCTTGAGTGCTGGCCCGAACCGAGCAACCTGCGGGGCCACCAGGGAAACTTCGAGGCTCGGTTTTACTCGTAACTTGACTTATCCGGATGTGCCCGAGCGAGATATGTGCAGCTCCTATCGGGATTTGTCGGCTGTCAGGTGGCTTTGCTGGTCTTGTTTTATTCTTTGTCGAAATGTCTTGTAGTCGGGATTCGAGATTGATCGGGTCTTCGGTAGAAGAATATCCTTCGTTGACCGTGAGAGCTTATAATGGGCTAAGTTGGGACACCCTGCGGTATATTATCTTTGAAAGCCGTGCCCGGTTATGAGGCAGATGGGAATTTGTTAATGTCGGTTGTAGAAAACCCAAGTTGACCTCAATTAAAATACACATCAACGCGTGTGTAACCGTGATGGTCTCTTCTCGTGGTCAGGGAAGTGAACAGATGTTGGAGTTATGTCGGCGTAAGTAGTTGAGGATCACTTCTTGATCGCTACTAGCTTCACGACCGTGCTTTGCTCCTCTTCTCGCTCTCTTTTGCGATGTAGCCACCATATATGCTAGTAAACTTGCTGCAGCTCCACCTTACAACTCTGTCCTTCCTATAAGCTTAAATAGTCTTGATCTCGCGGGTGTGAGATTGCTGAGTCCCATGACTCACAGATTCTACCAAAACAGTTGCGAGTGCCGGCGATGCGGTGCAGGTGGCGCAGCCGAGCTCAAGTGGGAGTTCGACGAGGCGTGGTCGTTACTATGTGTCTTTCCTGATGATCGATAGTGGAGCCAGTTGGGACGATCGGGGATCTGTGTAGCATTCGGGGTATCTTCTTTTATTTTGGTTCCGTAGTCGGACCTTGAGTGTAATCTGAATGATGGATGTTTATTTATGTATTGTGTGAAGTGGCGACTGTAAGCCAACTATGTATCTCTTTCCCTTATGTATTACATGGGTTGTGGGAAGATTACCTCACTTGCGACACTGCTTTCAATGCGGTTAGGCCTCTAAGTCGTGCTTCGACACGTGGGAGATATAGCCGCATCGAGGGCGTCACAGCAAGCTGAAGGATGAGGTGGACAGGGCCGAAGCATCCCATACCCATCTCATCTCTGAGGCGATGGTCCGGCTGTAGGCCATGGAGATGACCCTCGCTGCTGAGGAGAAGGCGGCGGCCGTGCGACGCGAAGCCTTCATCTACCTTGATCTGAGGTCCCGCAAGGCACTGCACTCCCTCTACGGAGAAGGGTACGAGAAGCCGCTGGCGACTCCGGAGGATGGCCTTGCTGGGCTTCTCCTCAAGCTCTTTGAGGCACTTGAGGGCATCGCTGCTGGAGTGGACTCCATGGTGGAGGGTGAGGGAGTCCTGACTAAGGGGTCCTCGGGCGTCCGACTTGTTAAGCTATGGGCCGGACTGATGGGCTGTGAAGATGCGAAGACCGAAGACTGCACCCGTGTCTGGATGGGACTCTCCTTGGCGTGGAGGGCAAGCTTGGCGACCAAATATGTAGGTTCCTTTCTTTGTAACCAACCTTGTGTAACCCTAGATCCTCTCGGTGTCTATATAAACCAGAGGACTTAGTCCGGAGAGGGGATATAGACTCATTACCATAGTCATACAGGTTAGACTTCTAGGGTTTAGGCATTACGATCTCGTGGTAGATCAACTCTTGTAACACTCATATCCATCAAGATCAATAAAGCAGGAACTATAGTATTACCTCCATAGAGAGGGCCCGAACCTGGGTAAACATTGTGTCCCCTGTCTCGTGTTATCTTCGACCTTAGACGCATAGTTCAGGACCCCCTACCCGAGATCCGCTGGTTTTGACACCGACATTGGTGCTTTCATTGAGAGTTCTACTGTGACGTCGACAACAGGATCGATGGCTCGCCTTGTTCTCAAGGACAATATCACCGTCGGAGGAGCATTGGCCCCAGGCCAAACCCTACGGCTAGGTGGCTTTACCATGACCGCCAGTTCGGTTGTTGAGCCGACGATGACCTCCCGGATCATCGAGAATCCCCTTCGTATCGACTCCGAACACTCCAAGCAGATGGATCCAGCAGAGCTTTCATCTTCAAACAAGCTCCTAGATCGCATCGCCGCCCTGGGGGTCGCTACAGACTACGATCAAATTGGGCTTAAACCCGATCAGAGAGAAATCAAATCTCCACCGATCACCCACCAGATAGCAGTAGTCAAAGAGCAAAGCGACGACTCTTCCCCCATACTAAGGACAGACTATGTCCGGATCTCCGATTTCGAAGAGCCAGCCACCCACCTGCGAGGAGATGTACACTGCCCTCCGAACATAGAATCGGACGACAGGCCTAAGAAATCGACGGATATCTCGGAACCCGATCTGTTAAGTTTGGAAGACCTTCAGACTCCGGATCCAAAATTGGGTCAGGGTTCGGATTCAAAACCAACCACCCACCCAAATATAAGCGCTCTCATGAGCATACAACAGCAGTCTCAGGAAACGGTCCACCACTTCTGGGCTAGATTCCTTCTTGTCAAAGACAAGATTAAACATTGCCGCGACGAGGAAGCGATCTCAGCGTTCCGCAATAATTGCATGGATGAAGGAATCCTCAACACCATCAACCGCCATCGCATATCACACTTCGCCGACTTGGCAACTATCGTCTGCAAGTACAACGCGCAATGGAAGCGCTGGGAAACTCGGGCAGCCGTTGGAACCATCGGTCCCCACTCAACGCTCATTCGGTGAAAAGGGCACACCATTATGTCGCCCGTTCAATAATAAAGACATATAAGTCCATTATGGGACGCGGAACCGTTCTGGAAGGATGGCTCGATGGGCCATGCAAAATACACGCAACACCACATAACATACCAACACATAGCCTTAGAGCATGTTGGATACTCCGGCAAGTGGCCAAGAGCGGTGAGGATATCCTCACCAGGAATACCCCAGAACAACACCCCCTAGACGACGACCCCAAGGTACTGACGGTCTTTGATACATTCGCCTCAAACAATAGGCGCAAAAAGGCACTCCACGGACTCGCCGAAGTCTATCAAATAGCAACAATAAACCCTTGGAACGACATGGCTATAACTTTTAATGCCAGTGACGAACCAAAAATACAGGACAGTCCGAGCACCAGCCGCCTTGGTCCTCAGTCCAATCGTGGACGGCTTTCGGCTCACCAAGGTTCTCATGGATGGCGGCAGCGGAATAAACCTTATCTATGAATACCTCCAAAAATGGAAATAGGCGGGGCCGCATCAAGCAAAGCATCACGACCTTCGAGAATCATTCCCGATCGGGGGCGCGGTGTCTTGGGAAAAATGACACTTCGGCGTGGTATTGGCTGCCGAGGAATTATCGGTCGAAGAAATAACCTTCAAGTGGCCCCTTTCAGCAGCGGATATCCGCCCTCTTGAGGGAGAGGCATTACAAGCTTTCAAGTTGTACCTCATTACAGGTACATGAAGCTTAAGATGCCGGACCCAGCGGCATAATCCCTCTCGCGATGATCCGGACATACCACTCCGGCGAAAATAAAACGCATCCCTGGCCCTTGAGGCATTATCTGAAGCCCTCGCGGTAGAAGAACTAACACTTTTCGCTCCCACGGTGGGCGAGGGCGATGTGATCCTAGAAAAATGCCCCAAATCCACCTCCTTCAAACCAGCGGAAGAAATAGTCAAATTCCAGGTCCATCCAACGGACCCCAAGAAGATAGCATCTATCGGGCACAACTAGACCCAACGGTCGACGCCGCGCTACGGGATTTTCTTCGCGAAAACTGGGATATATTTGCCTGGCACCCTTTTGACATGCCAGGAATCCCGCGCAAGCTGGCCGAACACAGCCTGAACATATTAAAGGGATATAAACCAATCATTTTCCGAACCCAAACGCCAAGCCATGGGAGAGGAGCTAGCCAAGCTAATCGAGGCCGGATTCATTAGAGAAATAAACCATCCGGACTGGCTGGCAAACCTGGTGATGGTACCAAAGAAGGATAAATCCTGGCACGTGTGATTCGATTTTAAAGACCTCAATAAGGCTTGCCCTAAGGATCCCTTTCCCCTCCCCCGCATCGATCAAATCATTGATGCTACCGCAGGGCACGACTCATTGTGTTTCCTCGATGCATATTCCGGATACCATCAAATCAAAATGAAGGAGTCCAATCAAACTGCAACAGCATTCATCACCCCATATGGGCCATTCTGCTTCAACACCATGCCCTTCGGGCTCAAGAACGCCGACGCCACCTACCAACGCATGACACAAACATGCCTAGAGGAACAGATTGGAAAGACAGTTGAAGCCTATTTGGACGATGTCGTAATCAAGACAAGGCACGTCGAAACAATAATAGACGACCTACATCTCACATTCGACAACCTCCGCGCATATGACATTAAGCTCAATCTAGAAGAGTGTGTTTTTGGTGTCCCCGCAGGAAAGCTGCTAGGCTTCATCGTTTCCAATAGAGGAATTGAAGCAAATCCAGCCAAAATCCGAGCTCTGTCACAATTGGCTACGCCAACAGACCTTAAACAAGTACAAAAACTTGCGGTTTGCGTGGCAGCTCTAAGCCGCTTCATCTCTAGATTGGGAGAAAAGGTACTGCCACTCTATCGCCTTCTACGGCGAACCGATCACTTTGAGTGGACGGACGCAGCAACAGCTGGACTGGAAGAAATAAAAACCCTTCTAGCGAGCAACCCAATCCAGGCCGCGCCAAACGGCGGCGAACCCATGTTACTATACATATCGGCAACACATCAGGTGGTGAGCGCCGTGCTCATCGTTGAACGAGAACAAGACGGACACAAATTCCCACTTCAGAAGCCAGTATACTACGTATCCACTGTCCTTACACCATGCCAATCCCGGTACCCCCATTATCAAAAGATTGCATACGCGGTCTTCATGGCATCCCGAAAGCTACGACATTACTTCCAGGAGTGTTCGATCACGGTGGCTTCTGAAGTACCACTCAACGACATAATAAACAACCGCGATGCCACGGGCCGGATTGCCAAATGGGCTATCGAGCTCCTTCCATTTGATATTACATACAAAGCACGTTGAGCCATTAAATCCCAAGTACTGGCTGACTTTCATCGCCGAATGGACAGAGGCCGAACTCCCTAAAGAGTACGGCACATATTCCAATTGGGTTATGTATTTAGATGGCTCCAAAATGCTGGCGGGGCTAGGAGCGGGCGTCGTTCTAACATCCCACACTGGAGACGTCGTTCAGTACGTACTCCAAATACTATACACAGACTCCAATGACGTGGCCAAATACGAGGCCTTATTGCATGGTCTGCGGATGGCTGCCTCCATGGGCATACAGCGCCTAAAGGTACGCGGGGACTCAAACCTCGCAATATCTCAAATAAATGGAGACTTCGATGCCAAAGATCCGAAGATGGCAGCTTATCGTAATGCCGTTCTAAAAATGTCGGCTCGGTTCGAGGGCTCGAGTTCCATCCGTGGCAGAAAGTAATCAGCGGCGGACGTTCTACGCTCGTGTCGGCGTAAGCGTGACCTGTCCCACCTAATATCTTTACGGAAAGGCTTTTAAGCCATCCGTGGTGTGGCGAGAAGCGTAACACTAATCCGGACGAACACAACCCGGTTCGAACACCTTGATATCATCGGAGGCTCAGCCACCGAAATAACACCGTCGGCCCATCTCATTATGGCAGTCATTGCCCCATGGACCGAAACCTTCCTGGCCTACCTTAATAGGAAGGAACTTCCTGAGGATCAGAATGAGGCCCGCCGCATTGTCCGGCGTTCGAAGGCCTACAAGGTTCACGATGGAGAGCTCTATAAGAAAAGCACTACCGAAGTCCTTCAAAGGTGTATCTCCGAGGAGGAGGGGCGGCAACTTCTGGCTGAGATTCATGCCGGTCTCGGCGGGCACCACCCCGCAGCTCGGGCCCTTGTTAGCAAGGCCTTCCGTCTGAGGGTTTTATTGGCGGCGGCGAAGCGGATCTGCAGGCCTTGTCCAACGTTGCGACGGATGCCAACTATTCTCCAACCAAAGCCATATGCCCCCCACTACCCTACAAACAATCCCCATCACTTGGCCTTTTGTGGTCTGGGGACTGGATATGGTAGGACCCCTTAAAGGAGGAAGCCATAAGAAAAAATATCTGCTGGTCATGGTGGATAAATTCACGTGGATAGATGCCAAACCAGTTAAGATGGTCGAGTCCGGGCTGGTGATAGAATTCATATCCGGCGTCGTACACAATTATGGTGTTCCACACAACATCATCACTGATAACGGCTCCAACTTCACAGCCGACAAAGTGAAAACCTGGTGTGCTAATCTGGGCATCAAGCTCGATTACGACTGTGTCTATCATCCGCAGACAAACGGTCAAGTCGAATGATCCAATGGTCTTATTATGAGCGGCATCAAGCCTAGACTAGTGCGGTCATTGAAAGAATCAGACAAGCATTGTGTTGAGGAGCTCGACTCCGTACTCTGGGGGCTGCGGACCACGCCCAATCGCACTACCGAATACACACCTTTATTCATGGTGTACATCGCAGAGGCAGTGTTACCCTGCGACATTATTCATGACTCGCCTCGAGTGTGCATGTACGAAGAGAGAGAGGCCGAGCTTGATTGGCAGGACAGCTTAGATATCCTGGAGGAGGAGCACGACGTCGCAAAAGCCCGTTCTGCATTTTATCAACAACAGGCTCGCAGGTATCAAAGCAGGGAAGTGCGGGCCAAGACTTATAACGTTGGCGAACTCGTTCTACGTCTGCCGGAAAACAAAAAGGACAAACTCAAGCCCAAGTGGGAGGGTCCCTTCATCATAGACGAAGTTCTCACCGGAGGAGCATACCGCCTGCGTAATGCGTCAGACAATCGCCTGGACCCGAAACCCTGGAACGCGGCCAGACTCTGAAGATTCAACGCCTAGAGCCGAACTCTTTGTTCGTCCCCTTCTCCCTGTTGTCTCCTCCACTTTTTCTCTCCTTTTGTTTTTTTCTTTATCCCTAAAGCTTTCGTGCGGTTAAACCGCACACATCTTCAAATATGTACGTCCTTTATACCTGGGGGCTTCTTGTACAGAAGCTTGCTATTATTACTTTCCGAGCATTAAGCTCATTACATATGTGTTTTTCCTATATGTAGCTTTTCTTCGCCATTATATGCATCGATATGACTTAAGTTTTGGCCAAGCTGGGTTGCCTGGCTCCTGTGCTTATACCCTACGTTCCCGTTAGTTCAGCTAGGGCATAAAGGGAGCACCTCTGCGATTATTCTTGCGGGTCATCCGGATGTGTACCTTAGACTAGGTGAAGCGAAGCTAAGCGTTCTTAAGGGAATATTCGATTGATTGGATTGAAGATGTTTTTTGTATTCACTCCATTGTGAACCCCGGAAGTTACATATCTTGTGATTTTACAATCACAGTTCGAACATATCACGATAGCATGAACACCCAGGGAAAGGAACCCTTAACAGAACTATTATCTCTGTAAGATGTTTCTTACAACTTTAATGTAATATAACATAACTAGCCAGATACAACTTGTCTGTTCATGCAACTATGACCCCTATGCCTGGTTTCCACGCATACCCTGGTCTATTTGGTCGCATTGGTATTCGGAAACACATCGCACCTTCGGGTCCCGAGGTTGAAGCGAAAAGGTCTGCCATGACAATCGTTTTACAATTCAGCTAGGAGCTACATATATCAAGGAAAGTACATAGTCATTTGGACTCATAAATTTCCTCCTCTATACCATCCAACAGGCTGTCTAACTTACAATCCTGTTGGGAATACTTGGCAGCTAATGGTACTTGGTCATATACCAAATTAACGGGAACTTCCTTTCCGTCTGACCCCAACGGTCCGACCCGGGCCATGCGATTTGGATCAAGCTTGGTATACCGTGTCTTCACCATGGCCCAGGCCTCTCGCGCACCCTCTCGACAGGCCGATATTTTCCATAATCGGATACGCCGCCGTGCTCCATTGAATAGCTCTAAAAGCTCCCCCATGCTTCCTGGAGGAGAGGCGGATGGCCGTAAGGCCTTGGCAACACTCCGCATTGCCTGTCGGGCTTGCTCGTGCACTTGCGACAGCCTTTGCAGTAGATCGCCCGACAATCCAGACGTCTCCTCTTCGGGACGGCCTGTTAGTATACCTGCAAACATACATCTATCAGCTCCTTTAGTCTCCAAACTATCGTAAGTTAAGTTCGGCCACATACAGAATATGCCGCCTCATAGCATTTTATTCTCCTTCACGGAGTCGGCCAGCTGGGCCCGCACATCTTTCAGTTCCTCGCCTAGCTGGATGTTTTGATCCTGGAGCTTGTTTTTCTCCTCTTTGACTCGGGTCAGAACGCGCTCGCCTGCGGCGTGTAGCTTTTTCGCCTCTTTCTCGCCCGTTTGGGCGGCTTTCAGCTCCTCTTCTAGTTAGTCGGAGGATCCTGTTAGGATAAAGAAAAGTATTAGCACAAGCTGGCATATAATTATTGTTTCTCGATGGAGGAAAAATTACCAGAGGACGCCTTCTTGGACTTTTCCAGTTCGGTGGTAACAACAGTTAGTTGTGTCCGACACTCTTCCAGCTCTTGGGCTAGCAGGTCGTTCTTCTCCGTAAGAACCTGGCTATACAAACGATCCTTAAATCATTTGTACCAACTGCTTCAAGTCCCGGGGGCTACGGGCACATGGTTATCAAATGCGGACAAGGTAAACTTACCGGCACATCTTTTAAATGCTGCCCTCTGGCTCTGGTAAGCCCATCTCGAGCAGCCCGGGTGTATGCATCAGCCGAGCTGAAGGCACCGAACGCCTCTTTTGAGAAGAGGGGCTTTCATACAACGGCCCTCTGGTGCCGGTGATTCATGGCGCTCTCCACTTTCGAATTGGTGACAGACATATTTTTCGAGCCCTCGGCAGAGGAACAGTCCGGCGCCACTCCCATATCGGCCCCGTCTCCTCGGCTGGGACTGAATCCTGGCTATTGGGAGTTGTCGGCGTTACAGGGCAGGGGTCCCAGACTTGCCTGCACTGCGGCCTGCGGCGTGGCTCGAAGGAGGCCAGGGCGGCCCATCTTCATCAACACAAGCTCAAGACCCTCGCGAGGCCAAGCCTCATGGGCGGACGACCAAGAGCTTCCTCGGTAGCGGCCTCATTAGGCAGAGCTCATGAGGCCGGATTACTCAAGCGGGGTGCCTCGCGAGGTGCCGTGGCGTAAGCCATGGCGACCAAGGGCGCCCGATCGAGCGCCCGGCCAGCATGGCGTCCTCCTTTCCTCTTTGGTGCAAAGGGGCAGCGCGCAAGGGCATCGAGCAAAACACCTGTTTGATGCAACAAGACCAAGACCAGCCCCAGCGGCTGGAATGCGATCATCGTGGAGCCCAAGCGGGCGTCATCACGAGCCTTTGGCGGCGAGGACCAACTTTAGTCAGGATAAGTGTACCCGTTGTTCCCCTTCAAAATGGCCAATTGTTGGCGCCCTTCCCGCTCAATATTTGGGGAAGAGGCCTAGGGCCTTCGCTTATAAATAGGGGTAACCACACTCAGAGGGGGAGGACGATCGGATCGAGCGGTCAAAATCCAGAGAGAGAAAACCCGTTCCTCAAGCTAGAAGCGGCGGGGCACCACTAGCAGATTCATCACACCCACCAAAACAGAGACCCTCGAGGCTGTTCTTCCTATCTTATTCTTCGTCGGCCCCGGAGGCAATCCACACCACAAACTAGAGTAGGGTATTACACCTAGCGGTGGCCGAACTAGTATAAATCTTGCGTTTCTTGTGTTGTTCTTGTTAGTAGTTTAGATCCCTGCGATTCGGTGAGAGTGCGAGGCGGTGGAGGTTGGATCTTCAGCGCGCACCCGAGTTGAACCTTAAAGTGCGCGGAACCCGTAATCCGACATCTGGCGGCGGAATCTGCCTTCGTCACCTCATTCTTCCCGACCATCGCAACCATATGCGGCGCCCGTCGAACTCGCGCCCGGCGCCGAAACGCCCTCGCCTCCACGTCGCCCGAGCGGCTCCGCGGCGGGCGCCCTCGTCGTTCCCTCATCACCGGCTCAACGCCGCCATCGGCCCGGCGAAACGGCAACGGCTGTCGTCCACACCCGTCCATGGCGGGATAGCCGCCCGCCACGCCTTCGCTCACCCCGCTGGTTCTTCGTCGCGCGCGCCCGCGCCGCCATGGAAAACCCGAGCTGCACTCGCCGCGGCCAACAAACTCCTGCGCTACCGCCCGTCGGCAGCGTCTCGAAGAATGGCTCGACCGCGTCGCCGAGCTTCGTCCGCGCTGCGGAAGGCGACCCAGCGCCCGTCCGTTTAGCTGCACCGCACCCGCCCAGCGGCGGATAAACTCCGGCGCCTCGGCCGCCTCCTCCTCAAGGCGGCGCCACAGCCCCAAAGCGCGCGGCCTGGGCGGAACCCGCTCCGCCCGAGCGCCCGCTTGCGGCAAGCGAAACTGCCAAAGTTCCTCGCCCACAAGAAGCTGCTCGGCGCTCCCGCTCCAACCGCGTCAAGACCAGCGCTGCCCCGGCAGCGGCGCAGGAGGCTGCAAGACCAAGCTCTCTGCCGTCCGAGGCCCCTGCGGCCACGGCGGGCTGCCGCCTTCCTTCACCGAGCTGCGCGGCGTCGCGTGGCCCGCCAAGTTCAAGCAGACCTGCCCCAGCTACGGCACGGCACGGCAGGCCTCTGGAGTTCCTCCAGCTCTGAGCTGGGCATCGAGCTGCCAGAGAGATGAAAAGGTCATGGCGAACTGGTTTCCCATGGCGCTCAGGGCCAGACCCTTTGGCTCCTGAATCGGCCCGAGCACGATCTCTTCTAGGGCGAGATCGCACCCGCTTCATCGCCAACTTCCAAGGTACTCATGACCGGCCACCGCCGTGGCGACATCTGTGAATCAAGTAGCAGCGGAAACCGCAAAAGTACATCGGCGCTTCAACAGCAGCGCTCAAGATCCCGGGGTGGCGGAGGAGGCCATCATCTCTGCCTTCTCCGGCGGCGTGCGCGGACGTCAAGATGAAGGAGGAGGCTGGCGATGCATGAAAATATGTGCACCTCCACGGAGCTGTTCAACTTGGTGACCAAGTGCGCCAGGGCTGAGGAGGGCGCCTCTCCCTCCTCGAGCTTCTGCGCGGATCGAAGAGAGAAGTCAAGGCCAGGGCGTAAAGCGCAAGGGGCTGCCGTACTCGCGACCGACGGACACCAAGCGGGGCAGAGATCAGCCCGAGAGTCTTCCAAGGGCAGCCGTACTGCGTGTACCGACCTCCACACCCACAACACTAATGAATGTCAAGAGCTCCGGGCCGTGCTTGAAGGGTCGTGAGGCGCCTGGCGCAGCGACCGAAGCTCTGACGAGAGGAGGAAGAAATGCGGGGCCTTTGGGAAGACCCATGGCCCAGCGCCAAGGTGGCGCGACCAACCTCGCGAGGACGCTGGCAAGACCCACCTCACGAGGGGGGAGGAGGATCAGCCTCGTGAGGATCGTCCGCATGAGGCATGAGCCTCCCTCATGCCGCCGCCACCAAGGAGAATCAAAGACCGTCATCGGGGCCGAGGGGGCTGGGGGCTTCCAGGAAGCGCAGCGATCGCTGCATCTGGGCGGAGCCCAAGCCCAGCCTCCTTTGCATCTTCAAGCAGTTCGCCCGTGAAGTGAATGCAGTCCTCCCCAAGCTTCGAGTCCACAGCGCCCTCTCGGGTGGTGGCGTGCGCCATCACGTTCAGCTCGGCGGATCAGCTCAAGTCTTGCGCAGCCACAGCCGAGTCCTCCCAATGCTTTGCTCCCCAATCATCGACAGCGTGCTGGTCACCAAGACCCTCATCGGCGGTGGAGCAGGACTCAACGTCTGTCCGTGGAGACCTTCAACAATCTTCAAGTGCCCTACAGCCAGCTTCAGCCAGCAAGCCCTTCTCCGGAGTCACCGCGGCTCCACAGTCCCGATCGGGCAGGTCCGCCTTCTGTCACCTTGGGGCCCGACAACTTCTGAGACCGAGCTCATCGACTTGACGCCATACCACATTACTTTGCCGTACAACGCCATCCTCGGGTACCCAGCGTTGGCCAAGTTCATAGCCGTGACCCACCATGGCTACAACATCCTCAAGATGCCGAAGCGGCGGGGTCATCGCGGTGCCACGTGAAGAGAGATGCGATGTGCTCCTTGGAAGCGAGCTTTTCGAGCGCATCATTTGGAAGACCAGACCACAGCGGCGGGGCGCCTCCGAGCAGCACCCAAGAAGAAGACATCGGTCGGCCCGGCTCATCAAGAGACAGGCCCCTCGGGGCCAGCGCTAGGGCAGGGAGCCTCCTTCCATCGCGCAGGAAGGCGCACCGGCGCCCTCCTCGAGCGAGGCTCGGGGCTCTCCCTGGAGGCCACCGACCTCTCAAGGTCTCGAGGAGGCGCTTGGGCACCGATGGGCGTGTTTGAAGCACGTTTCCATAGCGAGGAGCAAGACCGGAGAGCAGAACCCTCAAGAGTTCATCGGCAAGGCCATTCGGGATCTCTGAGTCAAGGGTCATGAGGGCAGCCGCCGCTTGCCCTGTGGCCCCCCATCGGCGAGGATGGTGGGCTGCGCGTCTGCATCGGCGTGCCAGGGCTCAACCGAGCAGCGTCTCAAGTGCCTCTGGCCCTCGCGAGTGGGACATTCGAGGCCCGCCCCACAGCTACGTCGCATGCCTTATGGCACATAAGCGCGGCTGCTGCACACCGGCGTCTCATGAGGACCATCACGAAGGCTCAAGAGGTCAACACGCCGCAGCCTGGCGGAGATGGAGATGGCCCGTGAGGGCCGCCAGCGCCTCCGGAGCCTCCGAGGCCCCAGAGCACAGGGGCTCGTGAGGATCGGCTCCGCAGCCCACCGAGTCTGCTACATCAACAGCCCTTCATCCCCAACATCACCGGTGACATCTTTAAGTTTTATTTCCGGGGGGGCGCCTTGAGGCGCATTATTCCCGAGCCGCGTGGGTCCGTCCTGCGGCATGTATCCCTTTATTTCATGTCCTTAGCTTACCTGTTGGGCGCCCCTCGGGCTGCATCATCCCAAGGCGCTCGGGCCAGTCCAGTGGCATGTATCCTTCGTCGCGTTTTCCTTAGGATTATGCTCCACCATGCTTGTTATTTGGTGCCTTCTCACAGGTGGCGAAATCTTGCACTAAAAGGGCGAGGTGCTGAGCATCGCGACTTAGGGCTCAACGGCTCTCGGCCCTCACCCTCTGGTCTTGTCCATGGCATCGCGACTGGCTTGCCAGCGGCGGTGAGACCAGCCGAGCCGGGACCGGGGCGTAGAGTTTCGTCATCCAATCCGACTTCTTGGCGTTAAAGGGGTGCACGAGCATCGCGACTCGGGGCTCCTACGGCTCTCGGCCCTCACCCTCTGGTCTTGTCCATGGCATCGCGACACGGCTTGCCCGCGACGGTAGAAGACCAGCCGAGCCGGGACCGAAGATGTAGAGTTGTTGCCTCCGACCCGGCTTGCGCGTTAAATGGGGGTGCACGAGCATCGCGACTCGGGGCTCCTACCGGCTCTCGGCCCTCACCCTCTGGTCTTGTCCATGGCATCGTGACTGGCTTGCCAAACACGGTGAAGACCAGCCCGAGCGGGACCCGGGGCGTAGAGTTGTGTCATCTAATCACCTTGCAGCGTTAAAGGGGGTGCTGAGCATCGCGACTCGGGGCTCCTACCGGCTCTCGGCCCTCACCCTCTGGTCTTGTCCATGGCATCGCGACACGGCTTGCGGCTGACGGTGAGACCAGCCGAGGCGGGACCGAGCGTGAAACACCGGCATCTAGCCATTTTGCGAGAACACACTCGAAGATAAGGCCTAGAGCCAGGCGCAACCCGCCTTGAGTAGGGCCTCGTGAGTCAGCTGCTGGCTCATGGGTGCCCAGATACACCTCGTCTAGCCCTACCGTGCCCGCCACGTGTCGGGGTGGGGTTATATCGCCCGGGGCTACTCACGGAGGAGCCCCTCCACTTTCGATGGAAGCACCATGCTCATGCTGGTGGCGACCTTGCCGAGGAGCGCTATGCCCGTGCGCATGCGGAGCGCTATGCTCCATGCTGGTGATAAACAAGCGAGGTGGCCTCGGGTCGCGTCAACCTCGGGGAGCCCAGGCTCGATGTCGGCCTCGTCGCAACACCTCCTCTCGGGAGTGCAGCGAGAGGGCTGGACACGGGCTGCTGCTGGGTCACACCGGATGCTGCGCCACCCAGCCAGGCCCCTCGGGCCTGGTTCATCGCCACGCCACTCCCAGGCGGAGCCAAGGTACACATGCCGTTTGGCGTCAAGGGGACTCCACGAGCATCGCGACTCGAGAACCCTAGCTGGTCACGTAGCCCCTCACCCCTTAGTTCCAAACGCTAGCTTGGCGGTTTGGGGTATGCAGGGGCGGGCCTGCGGGCGTAGAGCGGTGGATCCGCCCGCCTCACCTCCCTACTTGATGTTCGTGTGCCAAGGGGACTCCTGAGCATCGCGACTCAGAGCCTAACTTGTCACGTAGCCCCTCACCCCTTGGTCCCGTCCTGGTTTACGGTGGGGCTAGCAGCGGCTGAGTATCTGTGGCAGGCCAGACTCTGCGGCGTAGAACATAAGCAAGTAGGAAGCACAAATTTCAAGGAATTCAAAAGCAAATATTACAGTCCACACTTGTTATCGCAGTACCAAGCATAAGTTTAAGCGCCTCCCGAGGCATGATACATGTCGAGAATGCATGGCGAGGGCGGGGAGCCGCCGGAGTCACTTGTCGACGGTGGAGCAGCGGAGTGGCGCGCCTCGTGAAGCAGCGCGGGCCGGCAGCGCCTCGCTTTGGCTTGTGTGAAGGCACTGAACTTCCCCATGAGCCTCGCGTGACCCTTCACAGCCTCGGCGGCGGCAGCTGCTGGCGCTCGCCGCTCACCGGCTCCGGCCAGGCTGTCCATGTCGGCTGGGGTCGCGAATAGATGTGGGTGAGGATCCGCGTCAATGCCGCAAAAGACAAGACCCGCGCCTCGGCCTCAGCCGTGGAGCCAAGACCAAGGGAGACATCTTCAAGAGTGCGGATCATGAAGGGAAGCAGCTTGGCGGGGCCGTCCTCCGCGCCGGCCAGTGGGCCCTCCAGGCCGCTGTCATAAAGCTCCCTCAGCAGGACGCGAGCCTTCACCTCCATATCCATGAAGGCCACACGGTCTTCAGCCAGAACCCGCGCCTTGGCGTCTAGCTCGACCTTCCTCGCCTCCAGTTCCTGCCCCAACGCGTCAAGACGGTCGCGGCGCTTCTTCAGCTTGGCCTCCCGGTCCTTGATGGCCGCCTCGCGAGCCTTCATGCCTTCCTCCTGCTCCTGGCGGAGGTGAGCCTCCTCGGCGAGCTGGTTCTGCAAGCCCTTTAGCTCACCCTCCAGCGTCTCGCAGTGGCCTCGGATGCTGGTTGCCTCCCCCAGGGCAGCATCGCGGGCTACCTTCGCCTCACGAACAGCCTGCTTCTCCTCGTCACAGATCGTCGAAGCCTGGACCAGCGCCGCCCGAATCGAAGCGTCGGCACGAATCCAACGAGAGGCCAGCTCAGCGCCACCACTGCGAGGCGGCGCCCGAAGATCTGCCGCGGCGGTCCAGGTTCAGCGGCAGCAGTCGGGACATGCGGAGGAGTCGGAGAGACAGCGAGGCGGAGTAGGAGGAGTTGGCGGCGGCGTAATCACTGCGCCGAGGCGGAACCAGCGGCGCCACGGCGGTGGGGGGGCTGCGCCCAACAAAACCGCCTCGGGAGTCGCTTGGGACAAGGAGGCTGGCTCGCCCAGCCCAGGCTCGGCCGAGCCTCGCGAGGACGCCCGGGCAGAGAGGCACAGGCATCGGGTCGTCTTCCTTTTGGGCAAAGGCACCACCACGGATGGGGCCTCGGAGCCCCTTTCAGCTTCTTCAGCGGCGCCAGCTGACGAAGAGCATGGACATCAGATCTCGTCAACAAAGCAATAATCAAGGCAGGAGACGGGCACTTACAGGTCATCTCTGGTGGACTCGAGCAGCCTCCGGCCATACTTGAAGCCCGAGAGCCGGCTGCAGGGATCGACTTCAAGGGGACCAGGAGCGGCAGGCGTGTCATGGATCGCCCGGGCCGGGCGGACCATGAGGGACCAGCCCAGTCCGGTCCTTCTTCGGGATCGGGGGCAGGCTTTTGCCTCCCCGCTCATCTTCATCTTCGTCGTCGTCACTTATGGGGAGGCGGAGAATGCGGGGCCTGCGCCGCAGGGAGGGAGCCCTTGACTCCGCCCCCGAATCAACCCCCTCTCCTGGCTCCCTCTCCTCCGCCTCTTCACCGGAGTCGGAAGAGGGCACGTCCACCAAGTCCTCCGGAGCCTCCGCGGGCACGAGCCCGTCCCCATTGAAGGCGGGCATGGACCCCTAACCTGCTCCCAATCCTCGAAGAAACAGGGCGCTGGCGCCTCGGTCTCGCCACATCGCCCCTACCAAGGACTGGAGGACCGTCACCAGATCCTCGCTGGCGGGGCCACGGGGCTCGGGTTAGGCCTCCACGCCAGGCGAGTATTGGCGGGCCAGGCAGTTGGTGCTCAGGGAACTCCTCAAAGAAGCGCACCGGTCAACCTCGCCGCCACCGCATCGTCAAAGCCGAGATCTGCGTCCATCCTCTCCGGCACCAGCTTAGCGAGATCCCAGCTTCACCCGGACCGATCGTGAAGCTCTCGGCGGGCTCCGTGGGAGGATCGATCGAGGGTGGATCCGCCTGGCATCCACCAAGACCCACTTGCTCTGAAGCCCTCAATCCGCTTCCAGTGTTTGAAATGGCAATAGCTCCGCCCGTATCGACGGCAAGCTTCGCGCCTGAGACGGCAGGACCACGGGAGAATCGGAGGAAGAAGTAGTGGCACAGCAAGGCCACCGAGGGCTTCACCCCAACATGGGCCTCGCAATAGTAGGCGAAGATTGCCGGAGAGAAGGACGGAGTTGGGATGGAGGTGCAAAGCGTGAATGTTGTAATGGCGAAGGACGGAGAAGAAGAACTTCGAGAAGGGAGGCGGCAGACCAGCAATAATGGCGCCCATGAAGAACGGGTAGAAGGTACTCCCCGACCCTTAGGGGCGGAGGAGCCGCCTGAACACCGCCGTTCAGCGACGCCCTGCGCCTCCGCCACCGGCGCGATCGAGCAAGGCTCGCCACGACACGTTCAAGCGGGTCAAAGGCGAGAAAGTACCAGGCTCGGCGGGGTTTGACGAGAGCCATGGTGGCTAGGAGCACGGAGGCGGAGTGGATCTGAAGGTCTTGGAAGAAGGAGAGGCGCAAGAAAGGGGACTGAGCAGCAAGCGGAGAAAGTAAAGGAGGCAAGTAAGATGCCGCTCTATTATCAACTGCTTGCGGTTGCGAAGCGCCCACGCCCAATCAACCGCCACGCCGCGGCGCCCAAGGCCCCGCAGCTGTTAGGGCCTGACGCTTCGCACTTGCCCTTTCGCCTCTCTGCACGACCAAGTCCGGGCGCGTCGTGGCCCCGGGGGCTACTGTCGGCGTTCTGGGAACGGTGGTCCCTAGACTTGCCTGCCTGCGGCCTACGGCGTGGCTCGAAGGAGGCCCAGGACGGCCCATCTTCATCAACACAAGCTCAAGACCCTCGCGAGGGGCCAAGCCTCGCGGGGCGGATGACCAAGAGCTTCCTCAGGCGCGGCCTCGTCAGGCAGGCTCATGAGGAGGCGGAGAACTCAAGGCGGGGTGCCTCGCGAGGTGCCCGTGACGTAAGCCATGACGACCAAGGGCGCCAGTCGGGCGCCAGCCCGCGCAGCGTCCTGCTTTCCTCTTTGGTGCAAAGGGGGCAAGCGCAGGCAAGGGCATCAGGCAAAGGCACCCGTTTCGGTGCAACAAGACCAAGACCAGCCCCAACGGCTGGAATGCAGTCATTGTGGAGCCCAAGCGGGCGTCATCACCAGAGCCTTCGGCAGGCGAGGACCAACTTTAGTCAGGATAAGTGTACCCGCTGTTCCCCTTCAAAATGGCCAATTGTTGGCGCCCTTCCCGCTCAATATTTGGGGAAGAGGCCCAGGGCCTTCGCTTATAAATAGGGGTAGCCACACTCAGAGGCGGAGGACGATCGGATCGAGCAGTCAGAATCCAGAGAGAGAGAGAAACCCGTTCCTCAAGCTAGAGCGACGGGGCACCACTTAGCAGTTCATCACACCCACCAAGAACAGACCCTCGCGAGGCTGTTCTTCCCTATACTGTTCTTCGTCGGCCGCAGAGGCAATCCACACACCACAAACTAGAGTAGGGTATTACACCACAACGGTGGCCCGAACTAGTATAAATCTTGCGTCTCTTGTGTTGTTCTTGTTAGTAGTTTAGATCCCTGCGATTCGGCGAGGTACGAGACGGTGGAGGGTTGGATCTCCGCGCGCACCCCAGAGTTCGAACCTTAAGGGTCTGCCGGAACCCGTAATCCGACAGGAGTGCGACTGGCCGGGTCCCCGGACATAGTCCGTCAAACCTTTTTCCTGATACAAGACGAACATAGGAGTCACAGTTGGACGCGACTGCTAAAAAAGCATAGTTGCGAACCCATACCTCTTCAAGGAAGGCCCGACCGTATCTCTGTTTGCCTTCTTCTTCGAAGGCCTGCCCGGCTTGGGGGCTGCTCTCTTTGGAGATGCCCCTGGGGCAGCACGACGCGCCGAACGCCTCCCCTTCTGAGCACAGGATGGTGCGGTGGGTGAGGAAAGAATGAGAAAAACCTCTTGGACAAAGTGTCTCCTGATTACTTACGTGTGAAGCGGGGAGAAGACCGGGATAGTCGTCGATGATGGCCACTTCTGTGCCGTCATAGCTCGTTTGGTAAAACACCCCGTTCTCGAGCACCACAAATATATCCGGATCCTCTTCGAATCCGGGGTCAAGGTCCCGATTGTGGCCCTCATGCTGCGGGGCGGGGCTATGAAGCCCCTCGGAAATATTTCGCCAGTGCTGCTATAAATGGACAGGTTAATATTCATCAAATGAAGCTCAGGGAGTGGAATGAGTAGAGCAGAAGAGCTGGGGGCTTACCCAGCTAGGAGGACTGTACATGGAATATCCTTCTCTGTGCTTGATGTGCAGTAACTCCTCTTCCTCGCCCTTAAATAGTTCGGCCAATATTTTGGCTAGGGCGACAAGGGTGTCCGGACCTTTCCTGCCGCAGCGGGAGGCGTCATCCTCCCCATTGTAGTTCCACATGGGAAGTCCTCTGTATTGGAGTGGCTGGACCCCCCGCACTATGGAGGTCTCCATTACTTCGACTATCGTATATCCAGACTGGGCAAGCATCCTGATCTTGCTCAGGAGTTGGCGAACTTCCACACTATCTTCCTCCTCGAGGCTGCGAGGGCGCCAGCTATGGCGTTTCTGTCACGCCCAATATGCGACCCTATCCAAAAGGAACTCGAAGGTCCCACCAAGGATATACCCGCATATTGAAACGCTTTTGCAAGGTGGATATCATTACATCAACATTACATAATAGATGGGGATACATACACAAGGCACAAATGCCACAAGAATACATCAACATCAAATACAAGATCAACATCCGACTACGCATGAAACATAAACAGAAGCTCAAACGACATCCACCCTGCTAGCTCAGGCTGCCGACTGGAACCTATCCCCGATCGAAGAAGCGTAAGAAGAACTCCAACACAAGCAAACATCGCTCTCACGCCATGATCATCGCAAACCTGTACACTGAATCGGTGGTGTAGTAATCAGAGCCACGAGGACTCAAAGAATCCCATTACCATGGGTATCAAGACTAGCAAAGTGTAAAAGGGAAAGGAAGGGTAAAGTGGTGAGGTTGCAGCAGCGACTAAGCATGTATGGTGGCTAACATACGCAAATGAGAGCGAGAAGAGAAACAAAGGAACGGTCGTCAACTAGTAATGATCAAGAAGTGATCCTGAACTCCTACTTACGCCGACATAACCCGAAACCGTGTTCTCCTCTCGATCAACCCCGAAAAGAGACCATCACGATTACGCATACGGTTGGTGTATTTTAGAAGAGTTTGCTTCAAGTTTACTACAACCGGATATTAACAAATTCCCATCTGCCACATAACCGCGGCACGGCTCTCGAAAGTTTATACCTGCAGGGTGTCCCAACTTAGCCCATGATAAGCTCTCGCGATCGACGAAGGATATTCCTTCTCCCGGGAAGACCCGATCAGTCTCGAATCCCGACTACAAGACATTTCGACAGAGAATAAAACAAGACCAGCAAGACCGCCCAATGCGACGACAATCCCGATAGGAGCTGCACATATCTCGTTCTCGTGGCAACACCGGATGAGACAGGCTACGAGTAAAACCAAGCCTCGAGTTTCCCGTGGTGGCCCAAGAAGCGTTTCGGTTCGAACCAGCACTTAGAGAAGCACCGCCCGGGGCTAAAATAAAGATGACCCTTGGGCTCCGAAACCCAAGGGAAAAAGGGGTAGGTGAGGCAAATGGTAAAACCAATGTTGGGCCTTCTTGGAGGAGTCTTATTCAAAGCGAACTGTCAAGGGGTCCCATAAATCACCCGACCGCATTAGGGACGCAAAATCCGGGAACATAATACCGATATGACGGAAACTAGGCGGCAAGAGTGGAACAAAACACTGCATAAGGCCAAGCCTTCCACCCTTTACCAAGTATATAGATGCATTAATTAAATAAGATATATTGTGATATCCCAACAAGTAAACATGTTCCAACAAGGAACAACATCTCCATGTTCCAACAAGGAACAAACTTCATCTTCACCTGCAACTAACAACGCTATAAGAGGGGCTGAGCAAAGCGGTAACATAGCCAAACAACGGTTTGCTAGGAAGGGTGCAAAAGGTTAGAGGCTGACATGGCAATTTGGGATGGCTTGAGGAACAAGTGATAGGTAGCGCATCATAGCGATAGAACGAAACAACTAGCATAGCAATGATAGTAGTGAGATCCAGGGTAGCGGTCATCTTGCCTGAAATCCCGCTAGGAAGAAGAACGAGTCCATGAAGAAGATGAACGGATGAAGCCGAACCAAGCGTAGACGAACAAATCCTCACGATCGCAACGAAACGGGAACTATCGAGAAGAAGCACACAACATGGTAAACACACCACACATGAACATGACAAGATGCACAACAAACATGATGCATGACAATGCTACATGAAGCTACTCATGGCAAGAGATGATGCAAACAAGAACAACACATCAAAGCAAGTTTAAATGAGGCCGGGAACAACATATATCAATTCCGGTAAGTCCTCATATGCAAATTTCGAAATTGGTCCAGATCTGAATAAACCTTATGTTCAAGTTGTTAAACAGCAAGTTAAGATGCACCACGATGATCTACACGAAATTCTGGTCAAGTTACATATAAAGTTCATTAGATTCGGAGCTACGGCCTAGAAGATATGAGCAAAACAAGTTAAGCATGGCATTGATGCAAAATGCATACAAACATCAAGCAAACACCTAAAAACAAGGATGCAACATGATAATATGAAGCTACATGCAAAATCAAGCAAGTTTCATATAGAGCATACTCAAAACGGAGCAACGGTGCAACACATACACTCTATACAAGTTATGACAACAATCTGTCCAAAACAGCAACTAGGCATATTGCAAGCACCAAAACAATATGCTACAGCACCCCAATATGAAAACAAAAGGCATGGGCATGAAGTACAGGTAAAGCATGACAAAACATGAACACTGAGCTATCTCCAGAAATCACTAGAACATGCTCAAACACACATTGCAAGATTGCAAATAATAACAGTTCAGACTTTGCAGAAATAACATCAGGTTGCAATGTTTAGAGCTATCAAACAACATGTTACAGGAACTTATCATGGCAAACAAAGGCATGGCATGATACTAATAAATGCATATAACAAATGTCCCTTACTGACCATGAGCCAAAAAGGATGAGAAAATATGATGGCACCCATGTAAACATGGCAAGTTATATGACAGATTCATACATGGCAGGAACAACGATAAGTAGGCATGTTGGTGAGCTTGAACCACTCACCACAGAGCAATACATGGCATGGAAAGGCAACCAACAGTAAGACGACATGGCATAGAAGCTATACATGGCAAGAACAACATCATAGCATACACGGATCAACTACAACAACCTTGGCAAAATTGAATAACATGTAAACAATCTGCCAGGAAACATTTTATAGCAAAAGTAGAGCTTGATTGACTCAAGCTATGGCACTCCATAATTGCAAACAAGGGCATGGATGGATATAGAATAACCATATGTTTAAAACATCCTTACTGAAGTATCTCAAAATAAGCATGGATCCCTCTGTAGCATCAAATTTACATGGCATAAAAATATCAGCAGAACAGGGGCTGAAATCAGCAACATCATGAAGCCTAGTTTGCATGCTTGTGCTAGTCACCACAGAGATCACAAAAATACATGGCATACACCCCTGTAAAGAGGGCATGGCATATTACAAAACACATGTAGGACTCAAGTTCATAGGGTGCACACAACAATCATGGCAAAAATGACAAAAGTGCATGTTCTGATAAGAATCTGAAACTAACATCACATAGCCCTCTTCTAACAGCATTTCGGGCATCAATATGAGCTCAAATGAAAATAATGCAATGAGATGAAATGATGTACTCGTCGAGACGAACAATTTGACATATTACACGCACGAAACGGAGCTATATACAGAGAGTTATGGCATGATGAACATGAGCATATTATGCAAAATATCAGGGACTTAGCAGAATTATACCACTCCGGAAAGTCAAACCGGGACGGAGACGTGCGGGACGAGGAGATCCAGGGCAGGGACGGGGCCGTTTGGTTCCGCGAACGGGTGGAACTCATCCACCCGGGCGGATCTCGCCGGAGGATGGCCGGAGTTCTCGCCGGAGTTGAGGAGGGAGATGGGGCCGGCGAGGGAGAGGCCGGAGAAGACGCGGGCGAGGGCGGGGAAGGCCGGAGGGAGGCAATGGCCCTCCGGTGCGGCGGCGCGGCCGTGCCGGTGGAGATCCGGCGGGGTGGCCGGAAGTGGAGGCGGGCGAAGGGGCTCGCGGAGGCGGCGGAGGCCGCAAGGGGCGGCGCTGGGTCGGGGCGGCGCTGGCGGCACTGGCGGCGACTGGCGGGGCGGCGGCGGCGGGAGGCTGGCGGCGGCGGCAATGGGCGGCGGAGGGCGCCGGCGGCGGATTTCGGGCGGCGGCGGCGGAGGCGCGCAGCGAGGGCGAGGGCAATGGCGGCGCGCGAGGAGCTTCGGCGCGGCGGCGCTGCGGGCGGCGGCGGCGTCTGCAAGGCGCTGTTAGCCATGCCTGGTGGCCGACGACGGGGCGCGACGACGGGCGCGCGCCATGTGGCGAAAACGGTTGATTTGGGCGACGGGCGGACATGTCCGGCGGGATCCGGACGCGTCCGGCGCGGCGCGGAGGGAAAAAATTAGGGTTTCGGGGGGATTTGACCGCGAATTTCGGGGGAGAGGGCATATTTATAGGTAGAGGGAGCTAGGAGAGTCCAAATGAGGAGCGGTTTTCGGCCACGCGATCGTGATCGAACGACCGAGAGCATGGAGGGGAGTTTGCTGGGTTTTGGGCCACTTTGGAAGGGGTGTTGGGCTGCAAGGAGAGAGGGGGGTTTGCGGTTACCCGGTTAACCGTTGGAGTATCAAACGACCTCCAAATGGCACGAAACTTGACAGGCGGTCTACCGGTGGTATACCAAGGCCGCTTGGCAAACCTCGGTCCATTCCGAGAACGTTTAACACCCGCACACGAAAAAAGGCAAAAGGGGGCGCCGGGAGACATAGGAGTGCCGGATTGCAAAATGGACAACGGGGAAAATGCTCGGATGCATGAGACGAGCACGTATGCAAATGCGATGCACATGACGACATGATATGAATGCAGATGATGACATGGCAAAGTGCAACACGCAAGAAAATGACATGGCAACGACGGCGAAAAACTGGAAGACACCTGGCGCATCGAATCCGGGGCGTTACAGTTTCTTCAAAGGAACACTTGTGAACTCAGGAAGACCTCTTCGGACTGGGTGGGGAAGTATGACATCCTCGATGTAGAACCATTCGTAAGGCCACTCTTCGAACGCCTTCTTTGGAGTACCGGATAGGTATCCGGTCTCGGCAATGCGCCATATTTCAGCTCCGCCCACTTCAAATATTGATCTTTCATGATTACGTGGGACAAGGAAATAACTCGCAGAGGGCAACATAGCCCGCGATATGCAGAATGGAGGCCGGCGTGAAGTTGTGCAATTGGAGGCCATAGAACTCCAGAAGCCCCCTGAGGAACGGGTGAATTGGGAACCCGACGCCTCTTAGCAGATAGGGGACGAGACACACTCATTCCCCCTCAGATGGATTGGGGAAATCCTCCGCCTGGGCCTCACCATTAAAGGAGGTCAACCCTGCTCGGACAGGGACCAGATCCGCAGGGGGAAGGAACCCCTGCGTCTGTAGCTTCTCTAGCTGATTATAAGGAACGGAGCACCTCTCCCACTCACCTTTTTCTGGCCCGCGGGAATGGGAGGAGGAGCTGGGAGAGCTAGCCATGTTGTAGTGGTATTTCCTAGCAGTCTCTCGGGATTTATTCGCATGGTGCCGAATGGATCTGAGATCCAATCCCTTTATAGGCGCTCCTTCTCGCATGGCTGGGGTGTTATGTGCAAAAAACACCTTGACCTCTCACATTCGCTTGACACGTGGAAGCCAAAGTTGTTGATACACAGAAGCCAAGGGGTACGATATTAAATGGAAGGCCGAATACACCACTTTGAAGTCATCAGGATAAGAACCCGCCTTGTAATGCCGAAGACTATCTATACGCCGAACACCTCGTCATTGGAGACTGGTTCGGGGGCTACTGAGGGAGTCCTGGACTAAGGGGCCCTCGGGCGTCCGACCTATTAAGCTATGGGCCAGACTGATGGGCTGTGAAGATGCGAAGACCGAAGACTACACCCGTGTCTGGGTGGGACTCTCCTTGGCGTGGAGGGCAAGCTTGGCGATCAAATATGTAGATTCATTTCTTTGTAACCGACCTTGTGTAACCCTAGATCCTCCCGGTGTCTATATGAACCGGAGGACTTAGTCCGGAGAGGGGATATAGATTCATTACCATAGTCATATAGGTTAGACTTCTAGGGTTTAGCCATTACGATCTCGTGGTAGATCAACTCTTGTAACACCCATATTCATCAAGATCAATCAAGCAGGAAGTAGGGTATTTCCTCCATAGAGAGGGCCCGAACCTGGGTAAACATTGTGTCCCTGTCTCCTGTTACCATCGACCTTAGACGCACAGTTCGGGACCCCCTACCCGAGATCCATCGGTTTTGACACCGACAGAGGGGGAGTGCCGCGTGCTTTTCACTGTGGCCGTGACGCGCGTTTTCAACCACCTCCATCTCCGGGAACCAAGCCTCGACCTTAGCACCCTGATCGAACCGGTGGCTCCTGAGTCCCGCAACACTGCTGTCGAGGCCGTGAAGAAGTAGGTGGAAGCCCTACTGGAGAAGTTCCTCTACGTCTCCGACCCCGTGGCTACGGCGACCGGAGCCGGCGGTGAAGATGGTGGTGGCATCATCGATGATGGGCTCCTCGGGGTGGGCGACAGCGGCCACCAAGGCTATGACAATGCTTCCTCCAAGTTCGACCCTGCAACGTCCATCGTGCCCCGCGGTGGCGTGATAACTTCTGCTTAAATTCGTGGAACATTATGTCTTGTAATAACCGTCGTGACTCCGTGCTCGATTTCCTTCTTGTTTGCCTTAGTGTTCTGCGTCGGCAAGGCCCGGCCCCGCACATACCTTAGCCGCCGTTGGGGCATCCGGACCACCAGGATGAGGCCAAGGGGTGAGGGTCAACGTGACCGGTGAGGCCCCTGAATGGCGATGCTCATGGGCCCCCCTTGATGTACGAACAACCCTCTTGAAGGAAACGTGAGCAACATGTGAGTTAATCCAGAGTCCCCATACCTTTCCTCGCCAGCTTTTGCGTGGGAGGGTCACTAGAAACCCAGGCGTGAGAGACCTGGTGAGGTGGCGTGCGTCAGGTGTGGCCTGCGCATAGCCCCCGTGCCCAGCCCCCTCGCGCGGCCCTCCAATAGGGAAAGCAGTGTGGTGAGGCCGGAGAGCGAGCCAAGTGGCCCTCCTGAGGTTATTGCAACCGCTAGGGTGCCCTCAGTTGTTTATTCACCAGCGCGGAGCATGGTGCTTCCACTTTAGCGTGAGCATAGCCGCTCCTCGACAGTGTCGTCCGCCAGCGCGGAGCTTGGGGCTTCCACTGGTGCATGGGCATCGTCGGTCCACGACTGTGTTGTCCGCCATCGAGGAGCATGGGGCTTCCGCTGGTGCGTGGGTGGGAGCTCCCTCGGGGGGGGGGGGGAGACTCTGGGGCGTGTACGGCCATGTCTCTACGCATGGCTAGCACGACAAGACCGGAGGAGGTGTATATGGGCACCCATGAGCTAGCGCGGGACTCACGAGGCCCTAGCTCGGGGCGCTTGTAAGAGACCTGCCAGATGTGTGAGGTGGCCCGTGCCGAGTGAATCTCCGGAGGACGTCGCATGAGAAGGCCAAACACCAACGACCCCGGGAGGTGACGTGAACGGGGCCGGCCCGCTAGACAGAGCTCAGCTGTTGGATTTCTCGATGCTACAGGGACAGACCCAAGCACAGACGCCGTACCCACTCTTCTCATGCAATGATCCTAAAGAAAGATAACCGGCGCGCGGCTCCCGCGGCGGGGAGGCACCGTGTTGCGCGCCCTGAGTTCTCCACATGCGACTAGCTCATGCGAGAACAAGGCACTAATGGCCACGGGAGGTGATGTGTGCGGGAGCTGGCCCGCGAGACAGAGCTCGGCCACTTGGGTTTAGCGACGATGCAGGGACGGACCCGAGCACAGACGTCGTGCCAGTCCTTAATCATGAGGCGCTCGTGGGTAGGCTCATGAGGGCACACAACGTTCATGGTGACGAAGCACCGGACATGCAGGTTGCAATATCTAAGGAAATTCATAAAAGGCAAAACCAATTCTGATACATGTGCAAAATGATATAGGCTGCAGGGACTGGCCCTAACAGCTTGAGGATGATGCAGCCCAACCGGTGCCCTCAACTGAACAAACCAAAAAGTCACCTTGCACCATCTTTGTAGAAGTGTTTGGTGATACGTCTCCAACGTATCTATAATTTTTTATTGTTCCATGCTGTTATATTATCAATCTTGGATGTTTTATAATCATTTTATATAATTTTTTGGTACTAACCTATTGACATAGTGCCAAGTGCCACTTGTTGTTTTCTGCATGTTTTTTACATCACAGGAAATCAGTACCAAATAGAGTCCAAATGCAACGAAACTTCACGGAGATTTTTTTGGACCAAGAGACACCTAATGGGCCAAGGCTGCGCCTGGGGGTGCTCCAAGGAGAGCACAACCCACCAGGGCGCGCCAGGAGGCCCAGGCGCGCCCTGGTGGGTTGTGCTCTCCTCGGGTGCCCCTCGGACCGTCGCTTTGCTCTATAAATACCCCAATATTCCAGAAGCCCTAGGGGAGTCGATGAAAATCAATTACAGCCGCTGCTGAGTCCAGAAGCACCAGATCCAATCTAGACACCATCACGGATGGGGTTCACCACCTCCATTGGCGCCTCTCCGATGATGCGTGAGTAGTTCTTTGTAGACCTTTGGGTCCATAGTTAGTATCTAGATGGCTTCCTCTCTCTCGCTGAATTCTTAATACAATGGTCTCTTGGAGATCCATATGATGTAACTCTTTTTGCGGTGTGTTTGTTGGGATCGGATGAACTTTGAGTTTATGATCAGATCTATCTTTTTATATCCATGAAAGTATTTGATTTTCTTTGATGTCACTTATGCATGATTGCTTATAGCCTCGTATTTCTTCTCTAATATTTGGGTTTTGTTTGTCCAACTTGATCTATTTATCTTGCAATGGGAAGAGGTGCTTTGTAGTGGGTTCCATCTTACGGTGCTTGATCCCAGTGACAGAAGGGGAGCCGACACATATGTATCGTTGCTACTAAGGATAAAACGATGGAGTCTATCTCTACATAGATAGATCTTGTCTACATCATGTCATCGTTCTTATTGCATTACTCCGTTTCTCCATGAACTTAATACACTAGATGCATGCTGGATAGCGGTCGATGTGTGGAGTAATAGTAGTAGATGCAGGCAGCAGTCGGTCTACTAATCTTGGACATGATGCCTATATAATGATCATTTCCTAGATATCGTCATGATTATTTGAAGTTCGATCAAATGCCCAACAGTATTTTTTTCCCACCGTTTGCTATTTTTCTCGAGAGAAGCCACTAGTGAAACCTACGGCCCCCGGGTCTCTATCTCATATTATTTGCCTTTGGGATCTACTTTTCCTTTGCTTTTATTTTCAGATCTATTAAAACAAAAATACAAAAATACCTTGCTGCATTTTATTCTTATTTATTTTATTTGGCGTTCGATCTATCAATCTACTAAAATTTTATTCACGTCCGTTTGCCCATCTTGGGGCGCCGCTACCTGAAAGGGATTGACAACCCCTTTTACACGTCGGGTTGCGAGGTGTTGTTATTTGTGTGCAGGTGTTGTTTACGTTGTGTTGCTTGGTTCTCCTACTGGTTCGATAACCTTGGTCGCATAACTGAGAAAAATACCTACAGCCGCTGTGCTGCATCATCCCTTCCTCTTTGGGGAAATACCGACATAGCTTCAAGCCGCATCAAAAGGAATTTCTGGCGCTGTTGCCGGGGAGGATCTTCAACATATACCAGGTTCCTAATCACAAATCTCATCTCCTCGCAATTTACATTATTTGCCATTTGCCCCTCATTTTCCTCTCCCCAACTTCACAAAAATTTGCCGTTTATTCGCCCTCTTTTTTGTTCGCTTTTTTCTCGTTGGATCGTTTGTTTGCTTGTGTTGCCATGTGTCTTCTATTTGCTTGGATCTTCGCTTGCTAATAATTTATTGATATGGATCCTCATCCACTTGCTAATCTTCTTAAGAGATCCAATTATGATGAACCGATTGCTAGTGAGTTGAGTGCACTAGATTATGTTTATAAAGTTTTGTTTGAGATTCGTGAATCTGAAAATTGTGACGAAGAAATTTATGAAGTGATTCATGATAGCTCCATGAATGAAAAGCATGATTGCAATGATTTTACTATAAATTCTATTAATGTCAACTGTGGTAATAATATGCAAAACCCCAAGCTTGGGGATGCTAATTTTGCTATGAAAACTATTTGTTGCAATAATAATGATTGGGGTGATTCTTCTTATGATCTTGAAAATTTATTTAAGCCTCATGATGACTATGTTATTCCACATATTTGAAGAGTGTTCAATCTTATGAATTTTTCTGATGAAAGTGGGTTTGGAGAGGTCATGACTTTAGTTGATGTTAACCCCACTATCTTGGAAGATCATAAAACTTCTATGCATGTGGATCGCGAAGAGAAATTTTTATATGATAGCTATATTATTGAATTTTATTATGATCCTACATATAATTATTATGAGAGAGGAAAATATAGTCGTAGAAATTTTCATGTTATTAAATTTCCTCTCGTTATGTTGAGATTGTCAATGTTTTATTCCTCTCCTTTGCGTATGCTAGATATTTCTTGTCTTGACAATTTGTTTTCCTATAAAATTCCTATATAGGAATTATGTTAGACTTAAATGTGTTTGTAACATGTTTCATGATGCTCTCTTTGTGTTTCAGTTATTATCTTTCGTGTGAGCATCGTTGAAATCTTATGCCTAGCTAAGGGCGTAAAACTATAGCACTTTTTGGGAGGCAACCCAATGAATAAAATTTATTTTTGCCTTTTGCTTTCTGTTCTTGACTGTTTTCACAATTATGCTACTGTTATAATTGTGTTTTTTGTGCTTTAGTTAGTGTTTGTGCCAAGTAAAGCCTTTAGGATCTTCTTGGGCGTTAGTTGTTTGATCTTGCTGAAAAACAGAAACTTTTGCGCTCACGAAAACAATTCTCATTTTTTACCTAAAATGCCAATTCTTTTTTTTGCAGAAGATTAATATACCAATTTCTTAGGTCGTCCTAATTTTTCAGAATTTTTGGAGTTTCAGAAGTATTCGAAATAATCAGATTGCTACAGACTGTTCTATTTTGACATATTCTGTTTTCTTTTCGTTGTGTGCTTGTTTTGATGGTTCTATGGTTTTATTTGATGAGTTTTTGCTATAGAAAAGTTGGAATATAGTAGATATAATGCAAAAAAAATATGAATTGGTTTGATACAATACTTATAGTAGTGATTTCCTTTCTTTTACAAACGGATCTCACGAAGGTTTTGTTGAGTTTTGTGTGATTGAAGTTTTCAAGTTTTGGGTTATCTTACAATTGATGAAGGAACAAGGAGTAAGAAGAGACTAAGCTTGGAGATGCCTCGGCATCCCAAGCTATTACCCAAAAGAGAGCAAGCAAATAAGCTTGGGGATGCCCCGAGTGGCATCCCCTCTTTCTTCTAACGACCATCGGTATTTTACTCGAAGCTATATTTTTTCGTCACATGCTATGTGTTTTGCTTGGAGCGTCTTGTATGATATGAGTCTTTACTTGTTTTATTTTGTGTTTTAAGTATTGATTCCTTGTTGGACATACCTATTTGAGAGAGCCAAAATTAGTGCTGTATCGCCTAGGTTATAACTGTCACATGATGAATATCATCCAACAAATTGCTTCGAATGCCTACGATTTTCCTACATATTGTTCTTGCTAAGTTACTATTGCTACTGTTACTGTTGCACTTGCTACAAAATCACTACTATCCCTGTTACCGTTACTATTGCTGTTGCTACTACTATCAAAACTATCATACTACTTTGCCACTGATCACTTTGCTGCACATAATTAATCTCCAGGTGTGGTTGAATTGACAACTCACCTGCTAATACTTGCAAATATTCTTTGCCTCCCCTTGCACCGAATCTATAAATTTGGGTTGAATACTCTACCCACGAAAACTGTTGCGATCCCCTATACTTGTGGGTTATCAGGACCTTTTACTGGCACCGTTGCCGGGGAGCATAGCTATATTTTTTGAGTCACTTGGGATTATTATCAATTTATCAATATCAAGAATCTGAAGGATGCTAAGACTAAGATTTTCCCTCTAAGACGAGGGGAGGTAAGAACTGCCATCTAGCTCTGCTTTGGATTCACCTTCTGTTATAAGTAAACTTGCAACACCACCACATGGTATCAGTCTTGATATGTCGCAAGTTATTGATGATGCTACTTCTGCTATGAATGATATTTATGATGATGATAGTACCTTGCTTGATGATAATGTGCCACTAGATGAATTTCTTGATGAACAAATTGCTAGAACTAAAGCTTTTGAGAATGCTGAAACTGATGAAGAGCTTGAAAATGAAAATCTTGAAACACCTATTAGAACTAGTCCTCCTAGATATAAATTGCCAAATGTACCGGAAGGTTATCTTATGGGTGAGGAGGCAACAAGAGATACTCTTGCTTGTAAGGATAGAGATGATCTAGAAAAATTATTACGCAAGTATAAAGAAAGATCCTTGAATGCTAAAATGAAATGTGATTCTCAGTTTGCTACTTCACCTATCTTTGTTGATGATAAGGATTATGAATTCTCTGTCGACCCAGAGTTGATTACTTTGGTTGAATCTGATCTTTCCATGGTTATGAAACTGAAACTGTTGTGACACATCTTACTAAGTTGAATGACATAGCCACCCTTTTTGCTCATGATGAGAAAATTCGCTACTATTATATTCTCAAATTATTTCCATTCTCATTAAAGCGTGATGCTAAATCTTGGTACAATACTCTTGCTCCTGGTTGTGTGCGTAGTCCCCAGGACATGATTTATTACTTCTCTAAAAAATATTTTCCTGCTCATAAGAAACAAGCTGCCTTACAGGAAATATTTAACTTTGTGAAAATTGAAGAAGAGAGTCTCCCACAAGCTTGGGGGAGGCTTCTCCAATTGCTTAATGCTTTGCCTGATCATCCTGTTAAGAAAAATGAAATACTTGATATCTTCTATAATGGACTAACTGATGTTTCCAGGGATTTGCTAGTTAGTTGTGCTAGTTGTGTTTTCAGGGAACGAACTATTGGGCAAGATGAAGAACTAATGAATAACATATTGAAAAATTATGATGATTGGACTCCCCATGAACCACCGTCTAAAACCCACTCCAAAGAAGAGGGGTATCATATATCTCAGTCTTGAAGATATGCAAGAGGCAAAGAAATCTATGAAGGAAAAAGGTATTAAAGATGAGGATGTCAAAAATTTACCTCCTATTGAAGAAATACATGGGCTTGATACACCACCATCACCCAAGGTGGTAGAGGTAAATTCTCTAATGAAATTCAATGATAATGATAATCCTTACAATATGCACCCTAGACAATGCCTTTAGGAGTTTGAAAATTACATTAGAAAGCTAGATCACTTCAATGCAAAAGTTATGAAACAATTGAAATACAATTCTGATATGATTGCTCGCTTGAGTGACTTGTTATTTAGAATCTCAAATGTTGTTAGAGGTGTGGGAAAGCATGCTGTTATGGTTCAAACTCAGTTAGAACAAGTTGCTAAATCTCAAAGAGAGTTGTTAGATGAAATGAATAATAATATAATTGATCATGCTGTTAGAGTAATGACTAGAGGAGGTAGGATGACTCAGGAACCACTTTATACCGAGGGACACCGAAAAAGAATTGAACAAGACTCTCAAAGAGTTAACACTGATGTACATAGTGCTTCTAAAAATAAAAGGAAGAAGAAAAATGATAGGACTTTGCATTCCTCTAATGAACCTGAAGTAGAAAGACCTCCTCATAATGATAATGAAGTTTCTATCTCTAATGCTGAAACTCAATCTGGTAGTGTACACTCACCTTATGGTAATGAAAATGATAATGATGAGGTTCGTGAAGATAATCAAACAAATAATAAAGAACTAGACAATGATGTTGAGATAGAACCTGCAGCTGGTCTTGATAACCCAAAACCCAAGAATAAAAGATATGATAAAAGAGACTTCGTTGCTAGAAAACATGGTAAGGAAAGAGAACCATGGGTTCAAGAACCTATGCCCTTTCCACCTAGGTCAGAATTCGAACGCTTTGCTGAAATGTTGAGGCCAGTCTTTTTGCGTACTCGCTTGACTGATATCTTGGAAATGCCTCCTTATGCAAAGTACATGAAAGACATCATTACCAATTAAAGAAAAATACCGGAAGCTGAAATCTCCACCATGCTTGCTAATTATACTTTTAAAGATGGAGTACCTAAAAAACTTGGAGATCCGGGAATACCAACTATACCTTGCTCCATCAAAAGAAATTATGTGAAAATTGCTTTATGTGATTTAGGAGTTGGTGTTAGTGTTATGCCTTTCTCTTTATATAAAAGACTTGATTTGAATGAACTCACACCTACTGAAATATCTTTCAAATGGCTGATAAATCAACTGCCATACTTATCAGTATTTGTGAGGGTGTGCCCGTTGTTGTTGCTAATGTTATTATTTTGACTAACTTTGTTATACTTGAGATGCCCGAGGACGACAACATTTCGATTATCTTGGTAGACCCTTCTTGAATACTGCAGGGGCTGCTATTGATTGCAATAAAAGCAAGGTCACTTTTCATATCAATGGTAATGAGCATACGATGCACTTTCCGAAGAAACAATTCCAAGTGAATGGTATTAATGTTATTGAAAAATCTCCGACAATCACTGTTGGAAGTTTTCAACTACCTCTACCTACTGTTAAAAAGAAATATGAAATGATTATTGTTGGGTCCATTCATATCCCCGTTGAGGTAACTTAGTGGCTTACAAAAGATCTTTGGTTTCATGCTAATCGAAAGTGGTTGTTAATAAGACTTGATCAACCTTATTAATGGATCATTTTTTAGAGGTATGAAGTTGATGAATTTAGTGAGCACTAACTTCTGTCCCTACCTTTTGTTTTATGTTTTTATTAGTTAAATAAAATAAAATTCCATGTTTTACCTGTTTTCTGAATTTCCCGCGCAATAAAGAAATGACCCAAAAAATAAAAGTTCTTAAAATGCTCTGAAAATTTAATACGATTTTTTTGAATATTTAAGAATTTTTGGTGCAAATAACATCAGAGGGAGGTGCACCAATGGGCACAACCCACCTGGGCGCGCCCAAACCTCCAGGCGCGCCCTGGTGGGTTGTGGGCCCTCTCACTTATCTCTTCATCCCACATCACCACCTACCTGTAACAGCCCCAAAATTGGGTTGTCAATTTTTGGTGCTGTTATTCCTTCCTGGCAATTATTTTCAAATCTTTCTCCTAAGTTTGCTGGATGACTCTGAGAATCCTTGTCATTTTCAACCTTTTCAAAACCTTGCCCATATCCTTGTTAGTGGGCAAGACCTCATTTGCACCATCTCAGACTCTCTCCTAACTCGAATTCCAAATTTTGAATTTAGATACGTCCTTTGTGATTACAAAGGAGCCATCACTTCTCTTGATTTTTTGATCTTCCAAATCCTCTCAGAGATCCTCCTACCCTTTCAAATCTTGGATATGCAAAAATTTGCTAAGTCTTATGCAATATTTTCCATTTGGATTTATTCCTTCTCTTGCCTTTCGGAGAATAAAATCCAAAGGCATAGCTAGCCATCTCCAAAATTCATGCAAAATTGTGGAGACGATATTTATGCCTAATCCTAGCTCTGGTAAAAATATTGGCCATATTTAAATAAGGAAACTTGCATTTTCCTATTTTAAGCCAATATTCCCTTTCTGCCATTTTTCAAAGGAGCTACCATTTTTATAGCAAGAAAAATTCCCAAATAATTTGTGGAGCTTTTACTTGCTGTATCCTCACCATTTACATCCAAACCCATGCTTCAAAGTTCATAATTTGAGCACATGATCCAATGCAAGTTTATGCCCTATGTGAAATTTCTGCAAAGTGGTTGAACCCTTGATCCATTTGAGCTGAAATTTTGTAGGGTGATTAACATTGATAAATCACCTCTGGCTACCAAAAATCAGCTCCATCTCGTCATCCAATCTTCCCCTACAATTTTCTCAAGTTTCTCTTCAGATTGCTTGTCTTTGAAGGAAGTACCTTCATAGGTGATCAAAATGATCTGAAACTTTTCCAGCTGTCTCTAATGATCATTTCATCACACTCCTCCAAGTTTGATCTCATTCCGTTGATCTATGTGAGCCCATGATCAATTCTTTGTTTCTGTCCAAATTTTCAGTTTGTGAAGCAAGTATATTTTATCTTACTCCATATTGGCTGAGAAATTTCCAAAGACTTCTCCTATCCATATAACCTAACTCCACAAGATTTTGGCTCATTTTATATAGCCATTTTACCTCAGGAGTTTTCCCAAGATTCTGTCCACAGAGGTGTTGTATGAAGGAAGTACCATTTTGGCTTGGCCAAATGGTATGAAATTTTGATGGCACTCTCATATGTCCAAATAATCCTGCCATGTGCATTTACAGCCCAATTAATCACTCCTAGTGAGTTCTACTTCATCATTTGTTTTCTGGACCAGATTTGGCAGTTGCACAGCAACTATGTTAAATACTTGTCCAAACCAGCTCAAACTTATCAGGACTGTAGTCCTTACTATCATAAACCTCCCTGACAGCAAGTTTCTCTCTTAACCTCACTAGGTTGATCACAAAAGTGTGGTCAAGTTTGCTACATCAAAATTGTGAAGCTTGTTTCTTACTGCTCTCTGTGCCTCTGCTCGGTCCATCACCGCAGTTTTGATATATCTTGGACGAACTACACTATAGACATGGTTTGGCATGCTGGAGGTGGTCAGGACACGTTTGGTCGTGGTGATCACGAGGGATGCCGGCCAAAACGGTGGTCTAGCCACTGTTGGCATCGGCAGGTCTGCTCCTGCCGGTTCTGGCTCGTCCAAGCCTGCCCAACAGTTCCCCCTCGATGTCCTCTTCCCGCTGGACCTCTTTCCCCCTCTGGATTTCTCTCCGGCGAGCCGTTCCCGTCGCCAAACAGCGCGCGCCCGTGTGCGCTGTCGTCTTCCTCCCCTGTACTCTTCCTCCTCGTGACCCTGGGCGCTGCCCATCTCCGTGAGCCGCTGCATCTCGTCCGTTTCCCCCTCGTCGTGTTCCTTCGCCTTCCCGTGAACGTTGCGCATGGCAGAGCCGTGACCGGTCTCGCTCGGTGGAGCTCGGCTCGGGTGCCCTCGCCCCGGCTATATATAGCCCCCTCGCCTCCCCGAGCAGCGCCAGTCCTCTCAAGCCCCCTCCCCTCTCCCTCCGGTCCACTCCAGTACCCACGCCCGGCCGAATCCCTCGCTAGAGCACCACAATTTAGCTGCGGCCGCCGCCCTCGGCCACCATCTCTCCCTCACGCTCCTCCGTCTCCGGTGGCCGTAGCCCTCACCCCAAGATGCTCCACTCTCCGGCAATCCCCCCTAGCCTGTCGCTCACCTCTTTCCCCCACAAGAGCCGCCCTACCATCCAACCCTGTCGCCCTCTGTCTTCGCTCGTCGTCGCGCCTTCCAGCCACTACCGGCGCCCGCGCTACCCTCCCTGGATGCGGTGCTTGCCAGAGGCCGCAACCGCGCCGTCGTCTGGCCCTGCAGTACGCCGGAGCACCGTGGCCGCGCCGGAGCTGGGCGCCCTCACCACCAAGTCGGGAACGGAGGAGGAGAAAGGAGAAGAAGAGGAGGAGAGAGAAGGAGATGTGGGGCCCGCTTGTCGGATAAGTGGAGGCGCCTTCCTCCTGAAGCTGCTTCCCTACGGTGAAAACCTATTTCTCAAGAACACGTTTTCTGTTTTCGGCCACCCGCGCTGAAACAGTTAAATTGTGAACGTTCAGTGTTTAAGCCACTTTTCTGTCTAAAGAGTGAACGGCCACAACTTTTGAACAATAGCTCCGATTGGGGTGATTCCAACGCTCACGTTATCTGTTCGTCGAGCCCTTTCCGATAGTACAATTTTATTGATGTTTGCACATTTTGAAAATACCCATTTTGCCCTTGCCCTATATCTAGCCCCTTTGAGAGAGAACCCTTCTCCGGCAAATTCTTCCGTGAGGTGATCACACTTCTTCCCGGAGTATTCCTCGACCCCCAGGCAAGCCAACCTCTTATCATGAGCCCCGAACTTGCATGTTGACTTTGCTTGCACCCTGCGTGTGTGTAGTTGCAGTAGTTTCTTATCAGTTTCGTTTGCAGTTACTCCGTTATGCTATATGTTTGTAGTGCTTGCCATGCATGATTGTGTTTTCATGATATCTTTTGCCATGCTAGCTAGGATGTTGTTATTGATAATGTCATGTCACTGCTTTACTTTAGTTTCATGCCATTGATATAAATGCTATGATGAACTTGGTACACCGTGGATATGCTAGTACCTTGTATTGCCATGTTCCATATGCTATAGTTGTTCGCTCGAGAAGCTTGGTATTTCGTTCATGCATTTGTATGTTTCCTGCTCATTGTTGCATCCATGTAAATCATGCTTGCATGTTGATAATGATGGAGAAGATAATAACATGACTTAATAATAAAAAATCTCCTCCGTCATCGATGGGATCGAGTCATAGTGCCACCAAATCGAGATTTTTCAGTGCAGCCACATTTGCCTTTATGGGAAGGTCTTAATGCGATCTATTGGCATGCCTCTCGCTGGCGCCTCCAAAGAAGGAAGGTTATGGGCACGCGCTACCCTGATCAGGTAGGCGGACATAAGCCTTGCGTGCCCGTGTTTGGTTTTGAGCTAATGTCCCCGTTTGGGACCATTTTTGTTTGGCCACGACGATGGCGTTGGATGTCACGGGTTGACATCGGGGCCACCCAGGACTTAGCCCAAAGGGGAGTTTTATCGAAGTGGCTGGGAGAGTGTGATGGAAATAGATCGATTTTGTCGGAACGCCGTTGGTCCACCCGAATGGGAGTGTGCGGCCATGGGTTTTGTGGTGTGGGTATAGTGCGCTAACCTCTGCAGAGTGTGTGTTAAATCTATCGATAGCCGTGTCCTCGGTCATGGGCACAGTTCGTAGTAGGTCACACTATCGGGTCTCGGTCGAAATGGAGGATAAACCTAATATAACCGAGTTGATAAATGAGGTGCTATAAAGAATGTGGTGACTTGGACTATGAGATAGTCGTAAGATGTCACGGAATTGTTTCAGATATGATCACGAGATGAGATCTCGGTGAGTCATGATTTTTCCTAGAGAGGCAGTGACTAATTAAGTGATTGATGAGCAGTATGTCTTCACGGGAGGTAACTGGTAGTTTATTTTCAGTGTTGTTCATGCATATATCCAAGTCTCGTAGATACATCTATGCCATGTCATGTTATGATTGAGATGTTATGCCATGCCATAATATGCTATTGCCATGTTAGACATATGTTCTGATATGCCATGATATTGCCATGTTAGTAGATGTTATGATGTTGTCCATGTTTAGTTTGATATGTGCCTCTTCACTACTACAGGATGCTGCTAACGTGACACTACGATTAGAGACCCTTCGACGAAACTGTGTGCGATGCAATAATCGCAAACGGTGGTGTAAAAAACCATCAAAAAAGGTGCAAAACATTTGCGATGGCAGATGCATCAAACACGGTTCAGTTCAATTAACTGTTTGCAATGAGGAGGAATAAAAGAAACAGGCAGCCAGATGAAGGTGTGTGCGATATACAACATAAGGTTCACTCGGATGAACTGTTTGTAATTAGGCAACACACAAAAACGGTCAGCTAGATCAAGGTGTGTGCGATATACGACATGCAGTTCACTCGGATGAACTGTTTGCTTTGAGCCAAGAGAACAAAAACGGTTCAATATAACAAGATGTGTGTGATACGCGGCAAACGGGTCTGTAATCAGGAATGTGTGCGAAGACTGATAATAACACAGACGATTGCTGCTAATGAGCCATGTGTGTTGTGGGGAAACACTTGGTGGTATACAATTGTCAGTGATTGATGAAATCATCACCAACGGGTTCCCCAGTATGGTCCGTGTGTATGATGTCATTGCACATATAACAACAACATATGTACTTATAACTTATAAGGACTTGATTCCATAAACAGATTGAACATCCAATTACATATGTGGCTAGGACACACATGCCCTTTGCACACACCAAAGTACGTTCCAAAATGCCTAGGAAACTCAAATAATGTATAAAAAGGCAAAACGAATAGTGAATAATTTCATATTTTTAGGACGACGCTACTATTGTTGCAGGTTGCCTGTGTAAAATAAATCAAGGCGGGAAGAGACAACGTATGTCGTTTCACACACATAGGTGACAAGGTCCCTCTCGGAACTTTGAGCCTTTTTGAGAGAAGCTCCGGTTCGTAAGAAGTTTGTACCAAAACTTGTCCCAAATTGGACTATTTTTTTACCACAACATGTTGTGAAGGAAATATGCCCTAGAGGCAATAATAAAGTTGTTATTTATATTTCCTTATATCATGGTAAATGTTTATTATTCATGCTAGAATTGTATTAACAAGAAACTTAGTACATGTGTGAATACATAGACAAACAAGAGTGTCCCTAATATACCTCTACTTGACTAGCTCGTTAATCAAAGATGGTTAAGTTTTCTAGCCATAGACATGTGTTGTCATTTGATGAACGGGGTCACATCATTAGAGAATGATGTGATGGACAAGACCCATCCATTCGCTTAGCATAATGATCGTTTAGTTTTATTGTTATTGCTTTCTTCATAACTTATACATGTTCCTATGACTATGAGATTATGCAACTTCCGAATACCGGAGGAACACCTTGTGTGCTATCAAACGTCACAACGTAACCGGGTGATTATAAAGATGCTCTACAGGTGTCTCTGATGGTGTTTGTTGAGTTGGCATAGATCGAGATTAGGATTTGTCACTCCATGTATTGGAGAGGTATCTGTGGGCCCTCTCGTTAATGCACATCACTATGAGCCTTGCAAGCAATATGACTATAGAGTTAGTTATAGGATGATGCATTACGGAATGAGTAAAGAGACTTGCCGGTAACGAGATTGAACTAGGTATGAGGATAGCGACGACGAATCTCGGGCAAGTAACATACCGATGACAAAGGGAACAACGTATGTTGTTATGCGGTTTGACCGATAAAGATCTTCATAGAATATGTAGGAACCAATATGAGCATCCATGTTCTGCTGTTGGTTATTGACCGGAGATGTGTCTCGGTCATGTCTACATAGTTCTCGAACCCGTAGGGTCCGCACGCTTAACGTTCGATAACGATTTGTATTATGAGTTAAGTGATTTGATGAACCGAAGTTTGTTCGGAGTCCCGGATGAGATCATGTACATGACGAGGAGTCTCTAAATGGTCGAGAGGTAAAGATTCATATATTGGAATGTTACGTTCGGACACCGGAATGGTTCGGGTTGATTCGGGTGAGTTTCAAGCACCGGGTTACCAAACCCCCCGAGAGGTTAATGGGCCACCATGGGCCTTAGTGGAGAAGAGAGAGGGCCGGCCAGGAGGTGCCCCCCCCCTTCCAATCCGAATTGGACAAGGGGTGGGGGTGGCGCCCCCTCCTTCCTTCTCTCCTCTTCCTCCTTCCCTCCTCCTAGTTGGAATAGGAAATAGGGAGACGAATCCTAGTTGGACCGGGAGTCCAAGTAGGACTTCCCCCTATGGCGCGCCCCACTTGGGCCGGCCTCCTCTTCCCCCTCCTTTATATATGTGGGAGGGCCCAAAGGCACACCAAGTCTTCTCTTAGCCGCGTGCGGTGCCCCCCTCCACAATTACACACCTAGGTCATATCGTCGTAGTGCTTAGGCGAAGCCCTACGCCGCTAACTTCAACATCACCGTCATCGCGCCGTCGTGCTAATGGAACTCTCCCTCGGCCTCAACTAAATAAAGAGCTCGAGGGACGTCATCATGCTGAACGTGTGCTGAACAGGGAGGTGTCGTATGTTCGGTACTTGGATCGGTTGGATCGCGAAGACGTTCGACTATATCTACCGCGTTACTAAACGCTTCCGCTTTCGATCTACGAGGGTATGTGGACACACTCTCCCCTCTCGTTGCTATGCATCTCCTAGATAGATCTTGCGTGATCGTTGGAATTTTTTTGAAATACTACGTTCCACAACAGTGGCATCCGAGCCAGGTCTATGCGTAGATGTTATATGCACGAGTAGAAGACAATGAGTTGTGGGCGATAATAGTCATACTGCTTACCAGCAACGTCTTGCTTTGATTCGGCGGTATTGTTGGATGAAGCGGCCCAGACCGACATTACATGACCGTGTTCATGAGACTGGTTCTACCGACATGCTTTGCACACAGGTGGCTAGCGGGTGTCTGTTTCTCCAACTTTAGTTGAATCAAGTTTGACTACGCCCAGTCCTTGTTGAAGGTTAAAACATCACACTTGACAAAAAATCGTTGTGGTTTTGATGCGTAAGTAAGAATGGTTCTTGCTAGAAGCCCATAGCAGCCACGTAAAACTTGCAACAACAAAGTAGAGGAAGTCTAACTTGTTTTTGCAGGGCATGTCGTGATGTGATATGGTCAAGACGTGATGATATATAAATTGTTGTACGAGATGATCATGTTTTGTAATAGTTATCGGAAACTAGCAGGAGCCATGTGGTTGTCCCTTTATTGTATGAAATGCAATGCTTTACTTTATCACTAAGCGGTAGCGATAGTCGTAGAAGCAATAGTTGGCGAGACGACAACGATGCTACGATGGAGATCAAGGTTTCAAGCCGGTGTCGATGGTGATCATAACGGTGCTTTGGAGATGGAGATAAAAGGCACAAGATGATGATGGCCATATCATATCACTTATTTTGATTGCATGTGATGTTTATCCTTTATGCATCTTATTTTGCTTAGTACGGCGGTAGCGTTATAAGATGATCTCTCACTAAATTTCAAGGTACAAGTGTTCTCCCTGAGTATGCACCGTTGCTACAGTTCGTCGTGCCGAGACACCATGTGATGATCGTGTGTGATAAGCTCTACGTTCACATACAATGGGTGCAAGCCAGTTTTGCACACGCAGAATACTCGGGTTAAACTTGACGAGCCTAACATATGCAGATATGGCCTCGGAACACTGAGACCAAAAGGTCGAACGTGAACCATATAGTAGATATGATCAACATAGTGATGTTCACCATTGAAAGGTACTCCATCTCACGTGATGATCAGACATGGTTTAGTTGATATGGATCATGTGATCATTTAGATGACTAGAGGGATGTCTATCTAACTGGGAGTTCTTAAGTAATATGATTAATTGAACTTTAATTTATCATGAACTTAGTACCTGATAGTATTTTGCATGTCTATGTTGTTGTAGATCAATGGCCCGTGCTACCGTTCCCTTGAATTTTAATGCGTTCCTAGAGAAAGCTAAGTTGAAAGATGATGGTAGCAACTACACGGACTGGGTATGTAACTTGAGGATTATCCTCATTGCTGCACAGAAGAATTATGTCCTGGAAGCACCGCTAGGTGCAAGACCCGCTGCAGGAGCAACTCCAGATGTTTTGAACGTCTGGCAGAGCAAAGCTGATGACTACTCGATAGTTCAGTGTGCCATGTTTTACGGCTTAGAATCGGGACTTCAACGACGTTTTGAACATCATGGAGCATATGAGATGTTCCAGGAGTTGAAGTTAATATTTCAAGCAAATGCGTGAATTGAGAGATATGAAATCTCCAATAAGTTCTATACCTGCAAGATGGAGGAAAGTAGTTCTCTCAGTGAACATATACTCAGAATGTATGGGTACCACAACCACTGGGAGTTAATCTTCGTGATGATACTGTCATTGACAGAGTTCTTCAATCACTGCCACCAAGCTACAAAAGCTTCGTGATGAACTATAATATGCAAGGGATGGATAAGAAAATTCCCGAGCTCTTCGCAATGCTAAAGGCTGCAGAGGTAGAAATCAAGAAGGAGCATCAAGTGTTGATGGTTAACAAGACCACTCGTTTCAAGAAGAAGGGCAAAGGGAAGATGGGGAACTTCAAGAAGAATGGCAAGCAAGTTGTTGCTCAAGTGAAGAAGCCCAAGTCTGGACCTAAGCCTGGGACTGAGTGCTTCTACTGCAAAGGGACTGGTCACTGGAAGCGGAACTGCCCCAAGTATTTGGCGGACAAGAAGGATGGCAAAGTGAAAGGTATATTTGATATACATGTTATTGATGTGTACCTTACTAATGCTCGTAGTAGCGCCTGGGTATTTGATATTGTTTCTGTTGCTCATATTTGCAACTCGAAACAGGGGCTACTGATTAAACGAAGATTGGCGAAGGACGAGGTGATGATGCGCGTGGGAAATGGTTCCAAAGTCGATGTGATCGCGGTCGGCACTCTACCTCTACATCTACCGTCAGGATTAGTTTTAGACCTGAGTAATTGTTATTTGGTGCCAACGTTGAGCATGAACATTATATTTGGATCTTGTTTGTTGTGAGATGGTTATTCATTTAAATCAGAGAATAATGGTTGTTGCTACCTCTTGAGCACTGCGTTGGTTTTCCCATGAAGAGGAAAGGGTGATGCAGCAAAGTAGCGTAAGTATTTCCCTCAGTTTTTGAGAACCAAGGTATCAATCCAGTAGGAGGCCACGCACGAGTCCCTCGAACCTACACAAACAAATAAATCCTTGCAACCAACGCGATAAGGGGTTGTCAATCCCTACACGGTCACTTACGAGAGCGAGATCTGATAGATATGATAGGATAATATTTTTGGTATTTTTTTGATAAAGATGCAAAGAAAGAAAGTAAAATAAAAACGGCGCAAGAAATAACTAAGTGTTGGAAGATTAATATGATGGAGAATAGACCCAGGGGCCATAGGTTTCACTAGTGGCTTCTCTCAAGAGCATAAGTATTTTACGGTGGGTGAACAAATTACTATTGAGCAGTTGACAGAATTGAGCATAGTTATGAGAATATCTAGGTATGCTCATGTATATATGCATCACGTCCGAGACAAGTAGACCAACTCCTGCCTGCATCTACTACTATTAATCCACACATCGACCGCTATCCAGCATGCATCTAGAGTATTAAGTTCATAAGAACAGAGTAACGCTTTAAGCAAGATGACATGATGTAGAGGGATAAATTCATGCAATATGATATAAACCCCATCTTGTTATCCTCGATGGCAACAATACAATACGTGCCTTGCTGCCCCTACTGTCACTGGGAAAGGACACCGCAAGATTGAACCCAAAGCTAAGCACTTCTCCCATTGCAAGAAAGATCAATCTAGTAGGCCAAACCAAACTGATAGTTCAAAGAGACTTGCAAAGATAACCAATCATATATATAAAAGAAATCAGAAGATTCAAATATTGTTCATAGATAAACTTGATCATAAACCCACAATTCATCAGTCTCAACAAACACACCGCAAAAGAAGATTACATCGAATAGATCTCCACAAGAGAGGGGGAGAACATTGTATTGAGATCCAAAAAGAGAGAAGAAGCCATCTAGCTAATTACTATGGACCCGAAGGTCTGAGGTAAACTACTCACACTTCATCGGAGAAGCTATGGTGTTGATGTAGAAGCCCTCCGTGATCGATGCCCCCTCCGGCGGAGCTCCGGAGCAGGCCCCAAGATGGGATCTCACGGGTACAGAAGGTTGCGGCGGTGGAATTAGGTTTTTGGCTCCGTATCTGGTAGTTTGGGGGTACGTAGGTATATATAGGAGGAAGGAGTACGTCGGTGGAGCAACGTGGGGCCCACGAGGGTGGAGGGCGCACCTGGGGGGGGAGTAGGCGCGCCCCCTACCTCGTGGCTTCCTGTTTGATTTCTTAACGTAGGGTCCAAGTCCTCTGGATCACGTTCGTTTCGAAAATCACGTTCCCGAATGTTTCATTCCGTTTGGACTCCGTTTGATATTCTTTTCTGCGAAACTCTGAAATAGGCAAAAAAACAGCAATTCTGGGCTGGGCCTCCGGTTAATAGGTTAGTCCCAAAAATAATATAGAAGTGTATAATAAAGCCCAATAATGTCCAAAACAGAAGATAATATAACATGGAGCAATCAAAAATTATAGATACGTTGGAGACGTATCAAGCATCCCCAAGCTTAATTCCTGCTCATCCTCGAGTAGGTAAATGATAAAAACAGAATTTTTGATGTGGAATGCTACTTGGCATAATTTCAATGTAATTCTTCTTAATTGTGGTATGAATATTCAGATCCGAAAGATTCAAGATAAAAGTTTATTGACATAAAAATAATAATAATACTTCAAGCATACTAACTAAGCAATTATGTCCTCTCAAAATAACATGGCCAAAGAAAGTTCATCCCTACAAAATCATATATTTTAGTCATGCTCCATTTTCGTCACACAAGAATGCTCTCATCATGCACAACCACAATGACAAGCCAAGCAATTGTTTCATACTTTAGTAATCTCAAACTTTTTCAACCTTTACGCAATACATGAGCGTGAGCCATGGATATAGCACTATGGGTGGAACAGAATATGATGATGGGGATTATGTGGAGAAGACAAAAAAGGAGAAAGTCTCACATCAACGAGGCTAATCAATGAGCTATGGAGATGCCCATCGATTGATGTTAATGCAAGGAGTAGGGATTGCCATGCAACGGATGCACTAGAGCTATAAATATATGAAAGCTCAACAAAAGAAACTAAGTGGGTGTGCATCCAACTTGCTTGCTCAAAAATGACCTAGGGCATTTGAGGAAGCCCATTGTTGGAATATACAAGCCAAGTTCTATAATGAAAAATTCCCACTAGTGTATGAAAGTGACAAAATAAGAGACTCTCTATCATGAAGATTATGATGCTACTTTGAAGCACGAGTGTGGTAAAAGGATAGTAACATTGTCCCTTCTCTCTTTTTCTCTCATTTTTTTATTCCTCACTTGGGACAATGCTCTACAAAATGATGATCATCACACACTTCTATTTATTTACAACTCAATGATTACAACTCGATACTAGAACAAAGTATGACTCTATATGAATGCCTCCGGCGGTGTACCGGGATATGCAATGAACCAAGAGTGACATGTATGAAAGAATTATGAACGGTGGCTTTGCCACAAATACTATGTCAACTACATGATCATGCTAAGCAATATGACAATGATGAGCGTGTCATGATAAACGAAACAGTGGAAAGTTGCATGGCAATATATCTCGGAATGGCTATGGAAATGCCATAATAGGTAGGTATGGTGGCTGTTTTGAGGAAGATATAAGGAGGTTTATGTGTGAAAGAGCGTATTATATCACGGGGTTTGGATGCACCGGCAAAGTTTGCGCCAACTCTCAATGTGAGAAAGGGCAATGTACGGTACCGAAGAGGCTACCAATGATGGAAAGGTGGGAGTGTGTATAATCCATGGACTCAACATTAGTCATAAAGAACTCACATACTTATTGAAAAAATCTACAAGTCATCAAAAACCAAGCAGTATGCGCATGCTCCTAGGGGGATAGATTGGTAGGAAAAGACCATCGCTCGTCCCCGACCGCCACTCATAAGGAGGACAATCAAAGAACACCTCATTTTTCAAATTTGTTACATAATGTTCACCATACGTGCATGCTACGGGACTTGCAAACTTCAACACAAGTATTTCTCAAATTCACAACTACTCAACTAGCACAACTTTAATATCACTACCTCCATGTCTCAAAACAATCATCAAGCATCAAACTTCTCTTAGTATTCAACACACTCATAAGAAAGTTTTTACTAATCTTGAATACCTAGGATATTAGGATTATTTAAGCAAGTTACCAGGCTATTTAAGACTCTCAAAATAATCTAAGTGAAGCATGAGAAATCAATAGTTTCTATAAAACAAATCCACCACCGTGCTCTAAAAGATATAAGTGAAGTACTAGAGCAAAAACTATATAACTGAAAAGATATAAGTGAAGCACATAGAGTATTCTAATAATTTCCGAATCATGTGTGCTCTCTCAAAAGGTGTGTACATCAAAGATGATTGTGGTAAACTAAAAATGAAAGACTCAAATCATACAAGACGCTCCAAGCAAAACACATATAATGTGGTGAATAAAAATATAGCTCCAAGTAAAGTTACCGATGGAAGTAGACGAAAGAGGGGATACCTTCCGGGGCATCCCCAAGCTTTGGCTTTTAGGTGTCCTTAGATTATCTTGGGGGTGTCGTGGGCATCCCCAAGCTTAGGATCCTGCCACTCCTTGTTCATTAATCCATCAAATCTTTCACCCAAAACTTGAAAACTTCCCGAGGCCAACAGTGCTGGCCAGGACGGTGGTGACGCCCGACCGGGCCGTAACCTTCTTGAAGGCGCCGTCCAGGTTGCCTCCTTCCCCTCTTCCTTGCCGGATCGAGCGACAGTGGCGCTCCGGGCGTCATCACCCTCTTGAGGGTGTTGTTCGTAGTGAGCTTGGGGTGGATGTGATGCTTTGGTTGCTTGGCCGCGGTTGGTGGCGTGGTCGGAGTTCGTCTGGTGGCGGTGAGTTGGCACTCTGCCGCCTATGTGCTCAGCCTCAGAGTCCTTCTTCCACGGGGCTTGGTCTTCAGCAGCCCTGCCGGACTCGGCGGAGCGGTGCTTCATCCTACTCATTGATGGCGGCGTATCTCGATGGCGTGGCGCAGTGGAGATTCGGTGTTCGATGTGTGACGATGGAATCGCGCAGGAGGGCGAAGCTGTCTGGTGTCGTGGTGATGTCGATGGCTGAGTTTCCATACAAGGTAGCAGCCTCAATATTTGCTCTGAAGACGGACCTGTGGAAGATGGTGGCGACGACACACGAGTCCGTCGGACCGGTTTGTACCCCAGACCCGGTATGTGGCTCGGCTGGGGCTTCCGGCTTTCGATGTTAGGCTTAGGTGAGTGGTCTGGGTAGTGGCCCAGCTAGCACCCCTTCATCATTTTGATGTTAGGCTTAGATGAGTGATCTGGGTAGTGGCCCAGCTAGCACGCCTTCATCATTTGGATAGGAGTAGCGGCATATGTTGCCAAGATGGCGGATTCAGGCATATTGTTGTAATACTTTGTAAGATCCTCGAGAATAATAAATAAAGTGGCCGCATGCATCTCCCAGATGCAGAGGCCGGGGGTCATCCCCCTTTTCTAAAAAAACTTGAAAACTTCACAACACAAAACTCAACAGAAAATCTCGTGAGCTCCGTTAGCGAAAGAAAGCAAAAGACCACTTCAAGGTATTGTAATGAACTCATTCTTTATTTATATTGGTGTTAAACCTACTGTATTCCAACTTCTCTATGGTTTATAAACTATTTTACTAGCCATAGATCCATCAAAATAAGCAAACAACACACGAAAAACAGAATCTGTCAAAAACAGAACAGTCTGTAGTAATCTGTAACTAACGCAAACTTATCGAACTCCAAAAATTCAGAAAAAATAGGACGACCTATAAAATTTATTTATTGATCAGAAGAAATTGGAATCAAGATTTTATCGCACTCTGGTGATTTTTAACAATTATTTTCGTGAACAGAAAGTTTCTGGAATTTTCTGCAGGATCAAATAACTATCATCCAAGAAGATCCTATAGATTTAACTTGGCACAAACACTTATTAAAACATAAAAACACATCTAACCAGAGGCTAGAACAAAAATTTATTCCTAAACATAAGCAAAAAGTAAAGAAACTAAAAATAAAATTGGGTTGCCTCCCAACAAGCGCTATCGTATAACGCCCCTAGCTAGGCATTGATAACTTCAATGATGCTCGCATGAAAGACAAGAATTGAAGCACAAAGAGAGCATCATAAAGCATATGAAAAAAACATCTAAGTCTAACATACTTCCTATGCATAGGAATCTTATAGGCAAACAAATTATCATAGCAAGCAAAAACTAGCATATGCAAGGAAGAGGAAAGAAACAATAACACTCTCAACATAACGAGAGGTAATTTAGCAACATCAAAATTTCTACAACCATATTTTCCTCTCTCATAATAATTACATGTGGGATCATAAGAAAATTTAAAAAAATAGATATCACATAAAATATTCTCAACACGATCCACATGCATACGAAGTTGACACTCTTCCAAAATAGTGGGATTATCATTAACTAAAGTCATGACCTCTCCAAACCCACTTTATCGAAAATACCATAAGATTGAATGTTCTCCAAATATGTGGGATATAAAGTTGACACTCTTCCAAACCCACTTTCAATATTATTGCAAACACTTTTACCAATCTCATATTCATCTTGGGGCTTAAATAAATTTTCAAGATCATAAGAAGAATCACCCCAATCATGATCATTGCAACAAATAGAGGGCATAGCAAAACTAGCATCCCCAAGCTTAGGGTTTTGCATATTATTAGCATAATTTACATCAATAGAATTTATTGTAAAATAATTGCAATCATGCTTTTTATTGAAAGATCTATCGTGAATCACTTCATAAAGTACTTCATCACAATTTTCAGATTCACGAATTTCAAGCAAAACCTCATAAAGATAATCTAGTGCACTCAACTCACTAGCAATAGGTTCATCATAATTGGATCTCTTAAAGAGATTAGCAAGTGGATGAGGATCCATAAACTCTTAGCAAGCGAAGATGCAAGCAAAAAGAAGGCACATGGTAACACAAGATTGAACGGAGGAAGGGCGAATAAAACGGCAAGGGTGAAGTGGGGGAGAGGAAAATGAGAGATAAATGGAAAATAAGGTAATGCCGGAGATAAGGGTTTGTGATGGGTACTTGGTATGTTGACTTTTGCGTAGACCTCCCCGGCAACGGCGCCAGAAATCCTTCTTGCTACCTCTTGAGCACTGCGTTGGTTTTCCCTTGAAGAGGAAAGGGTGATGCAGCAAAGTAGCGTAAGTATTTCCCTCAGTTTTTGAGAACCAAGGTATCAATCCAGTAGGAGGACATGCACAAGTCCCTCGCACGTACACAAACAAATAAATCCTCGCAACCAACGTGATAAGGGGTTGTCAATCCCTACACGGTCACTTACAAGAGTGAGATCTGATAGATATGATAGGATAATTTTTTTGCTATTTTTGTGATAAAGATGCAAAGTAAAGAAAGTAAAATAAAACGGCGCAAGAAATAACTAAGTGTTGGAAGATTAATATGATGGAGAATAGACCCGGGGCCATAGGTTTCACTAGTGGCTTCTCTCAAGAGCATAAGTATTTTACGGTGGGTGAACAAATTACTATTGAGCAATTGATAGAATTGAGCATAGTTATGAGAATATCTAGGTATGATCATGTATATAGGCATCACGTCCGAGACAAGTAGACCGACTCCTACCTGCATCTACTACTATTACTCCACACATTGACCCCTATCCAGCATGCATCTAGAGTATTAAGTTCATAAGAACAGAGTAACGCTTTAAGCAAGATGACATGATGTAGAGGGATAAATTCATGCAATATGATATAAACCCCATCTTGTTATCCTCGATGGCAACAATACAATACGTGCCTTGTTGCCCATACTGTCACTGGGAAAGGACACCGCAAGATTGAACCCAAAGCTAAGCACTTCTCCCATTGCAAGAAAGATCAATCTAGTAGGCCAAACCAAACTGATAATTCGAAGAGACTTGCAAAGATAACCAATCATACATAAAATAATTCAGAAGATTCAAATATTGTTCATAGATAAAGTTGATCATAAACCCACAATTCATCGGTCTCAACAAACACACCACAAAAGAAGATTACATCAAATAGATCTCCACAAGAGAGGGGGATAACATTGTATTGAGATCCAAAAAGAGAGAAGAAGCCATCTAGCTAATTACTATGGACCCGAAGGTCTGAGGTAAACTACTCACACTTCATCGGAGAAGCTATGGTGTTGATGTAGAAGCCCTCCGTGATCGATGCCCCCTCCGGCGGAGCTCCGGAACAGGCCCCAAGATGGGATCTCACGGGTACAGAAGGTTGCGCCGATGGAATTAGGTTTTTGGCTCCGTATCTGGTAGTTTGGGGGTACGTAGGTATATATAGGAGGAAGGAGTACGTCGGTGGAGCAACGTGAGGCCCACGAGGGTGGAGGGCGCGCCTGGGGGGGGGGTAGGCGCGCCCCCTACCTCGTGGCTTCCTGTTTGATTTCTTGACATAGGGTCCAAGTCCTCTGGATCACGTTCGTTCCGAAAATCATGTTCCCAAAGGTTTCATTCCGTTTGGACTCCGTTTGATATTCTTTTTCTGTGCAACTCTGAAATAGGCAAAAAAACAACAATTCTGGGATGGGACTCCGGTTAATAGGTTAGTCCCAAAAATAATATAAAAGTGTATAATAAAGCCCAATAATGTCCAAAACAGAAGATAATATAGCATGGAGCAATTAAAAATTATAGATATGTTGGAGACGTATCAGTTGTTCTATTTATATGAGTAATATCTTTTATGGTCATGCACCCTTGATGAGTGGTCTATTTTTGTTCAATCTCGATTGTAGTGATACACATATTCATAATATTGAAGCCAAAAGATGCAAGGTGAATAATGATAGTGCAACTTATTTGTGGCACTGCCGTTTAGGTCATATTGGTGTAAAGCGCATGAAGAAACTCCATGTTGATGGGATTTTGGAATCACTTTATTATGAATCACTTGATGCTTGCGAACCATGCCTCATGGGCAAGATGGCTAAGACTCCGTTCTCCGGAACAATGGAGCGAGCAACTGACTTGTTGGAAATAATACATACTGATGTATGCGGTCCGATGAGTGTTGATGCTCGTGGTGGGTATCGTTATTTTCTGACCTTCACAGATGATTTGAGAAGATATGGGTATATCTACTTAATGAAACATAAGTCTAAAACATTAGAAAAGTTCAAAGAATTTCAAAGTGAAGTAGAAAATCATCATAACAAGAAAATAAAGTTTCTATGATCTGATCATGGAGGTGAATATATGAGTTATGAGTTTGGTCTTAATTTGAAACAATGCGGAATAGTTTCGCAACTCACGCCACCTGGAACACCACAGCGTAATGGTGTGTCCGAACGTCATAACCGCACTTTATTAGATATGGTGCGATCTATGATGTCTCTTACTGATTTACTGCTTTCGTTTTGGGGTTATGCTTTGGAGACGTTTGCATTCACGTTAAATAGGGCACCATCTAAATCCATTGAGACGACACCATCTGATGGTTTGGCAAGAAACCCAAGTTGTCATTTCTTAAAGTTTGGGGCTACGATGCTTATGTGAAAAAGCTTCAACCTGATAAGCTCGAACCCAAATTGGAGAAATGTGTCTTCATAGGATACCCAAAGGAGACAGTTGGGTACTCCTTCTATCACAAATCCGAAGGCAAGATATTCATTGCTAAGAATGGATCCTTTCTAGAGAAGGCGAAAGAAGTGAGTGGGAGGAAAGTAGAACTTGATGAGGTAATTGTACCTTCTCCCGAGTCGGAAAGTAGTTCATCACATAAATTAGTTCCACTAAATCCAACACCAATTAGTGAGGCAGCTAATGATGATGATCATGAAACTTCTGATCAAGTTACTACTGAACCTCGTAGGTCAACCAGAGTATGATCCGCACTAGAGTGGTACGGTAATCCTGTTCTGAGGTCATGTTACTTGATCATGACAAACCTACGAACTATGAGGAAGTGATGGTAGCTGGAACTACGTCGGTATTTCCCCGCAGAGGGAGGGATGATGTAGTACAACGACGGTAGAGTATTTCCCTCAATTATGAAACCAAGGTATCGAACCAGTAGGATAACCAAGAAACACAATGTAAACAACACCTGCACACAAATAACAACACCTCGCAACCCAACGTGTTAAAGGGGTTGCCAATCCCTTTCGGGTAACGGCGCCAGAAATTGGCAAGCGGACGTGAGATAAATTGTAGTAGATTGATAGATCGAATGCCAAATAACATAAATAAAGATAGAATGCAGCAAGGTATTTTTGTATTTTTGGTTTAATAGATCTGAATAAAAATGCAAAGAAAAAGTAGATCGCAAGGCAAATTATATGAGAAAGAAGACCCGAGGGCCGTAGGTTTCACTAGTGGCTTCTCTCGAGAAAAATAGCAAACGGTGGGTAAACAAATTACTGTTGGGAAATTGATAGAACTTCAAATAATTATGACAATATCCAGGCAATGATCATTACATAGGCATCACGTCCAAGATTAGTAGACTGACTCCTGCCTGCATCTACTACTATTACTCAACACATCAACCACTATCCAGCATGCATCTAGTGTATTAAGTTCATGGAAAAACAGAGTAATGCAATAAGAATGATGACATGATGTAGACAAGATCCGTTTATCTATATGGCGGTAGATATAGATCCCGTCTTTTTATCCTTAGTAGCAACGATACATACATGTCGTTTCGCCTTGTGTCGCTGGGATCGAGCACCGTAAGATCGAACTCACTACCGGGCACCTCTTCCCATTGCAAGATAAATAGGTTGAGTTGGCCAAAGAAAACCCAAATATCGGAGAATAAATATGAGGCTATAAGAGATCATGCATATAAGAGATCAAAGAAACTCAAATAACTTTCATGGATATAAAAAGATATGACTGATCATAAACACAAAGTTCATCAGATCCCAACAAACATACCATAAAAGAGTTACATCATATGGATCTCCAAGAGACCATTGTATTGAGAATTCAGCAAGAGAGAGAGAAAGCCATCTAGCTACTAAGGATGGACCCGAAGGTCTACAAAGGACTACTCACACATCATCGGAGAGGCACCAATGGAAGTGGTGAACCCCTCCGTGATGGTGTCTAGATTGGATCTGGTGGTTTTGGACTCTGCGACGGCTGGATGAATATTTCGACGCTTGTTCTAGGGTTTCTGGAATATTGTGGTATTTATAGAGCAAAGAGGCGGTCCGGGGGCACCTGAGGTGGGCACAACCCACCAGGGCGCGCCTGGGCCTCCTGGCGCGCCCTGGTGGGTTGTGCCCCCCTCGGGGCACCCCCAGGTGTAACCAGGGCCCATTGCCTTTCTTCTGGCCCATAAAAATCATCATGGAGTTTTGTGGCATTTGGACTCCATTTGATATTGATTTCCCGCGATGTAAAAAATATGGGAAAAACAGCAACTGGCACTTGGCACTATGTCAATAGGTTAGTACCAAAAAATGATATAAAATGACTATAAAATATCCAAGATTTATAATAAAATAGCATGGAACAATAAAAATTATAGATACGTCAGAGACATATCAGCATCCCCAAGCTTAACTCCTACTCGTCCTCGAGTAGTTAAGTGATAAAAACAGAATTTTTGATGTGGAGTGTTGTTCATCAAGTCATATCATATTCTGTTCTTTATAGCATGGACATTTGGACTTTTATGTGATTCAAAGCAATAGTCCAGTTTTGACATAATAATTTAGATACTCAAGCATATCAACAAGCAACCATGTCTTTCAAAATATCAATGCTAAAATAAGTTATCCCTGGCCCATCATGCTCAAACATTGATCCAATCATGAAACACACTCGAATATTAACTACACCCAATACTTGAGCATGATCATATTGCCTCCTAGTTGGTGCTTTTTATGAGAGAAGATGGAGACTCAAATTTCAAAATAAAAATTGCATGAAGTAAAAGAAAGGCCCTTCGTAGAGGGAAGTAGGGATTTGTAGAGGTGCCAGAGCTCAAAGCGAAAAATTAGAGATAAAAACATTTTGGGAGGTGTATCCATCCCACCAACGAACACGACTTAGAGTTCTGAACACTTTCCATGCTAGATATGCCATAGGCAGTTCCCAAACAGAAAATAAAGTTTATTCCTTTTTCCACCATTCTTTCACTTTACATGGCTAGCCGTATCCACGGTTGCCCTCCAAACCAACACTTTCCAAGGAATTTATTATTGGGTCTTTTACATCTGTGTCCCTAACTCGAACCCACTACTCAGATTTGTCCCTAATTTCAAAGCCTGCTCAAATTTGCCCCTCCACCGTTATGTGCCCTTATGGAAATGCCCTTCCGTGCCGTTTCCGTTAGGTCAAAGGGCTTTGACCGTTTTCTGGATGTTAGTCGGACATTTTGCCCCTGACTCCATGTGACACTTACATGCGGGACCCATTCAAAATAAATAAAAGGAAAACTAGGTCAGCTCAGATCTACCATGGGTCACTCGGACACATGGGACCTACCAAGGAAAAAAACACTCTCCCTCATCCTTTCTCTTTCCCGGCCGTCAGCGGATGCGCTCGCCGGTTGTTCGCCGTACGGGGGCGGTTCACCGCGTGGGGAGGGCGCCAGCCATGCGAGCTACGCGAGGCGCAAGCTCACCGGCGCAGCAGGGTGTAGATGCGCACACGCATGGCCAACACACAAGCGAGGTCAGTCATGGCGGCCGGCTTCGAGCAGGGGGCTCCTGGCACGGAATCGGGCAGGGGATGACTAGAGTAGGGGTGCGAGCTTTCCTAGATGACTTGAGAGAGGTCGGGTTGGTGAAGAATGGCTCATGGCGGCCGAATTTAGGACGGGAAGAGCGACGGCGTTGGCGGATTTCGACGTCCCGGGCGTCGTCTACGGCAGCCCCAGGCCCGATTCACTGCGCAGGGCGGAGGAGAGGCACCCGACGAAGCTCATGGACATGCTCGTATGGCTGGATTTGGACTCCGGCCGCGGTGTCTAATAGCGTCGTCGACCGAAGCTCTCAGGCGCTCTCAGGCGATTGCTCCCGTGATAGCTCCAACGATAGCTATGGGAGGCAGCTCCACCCCCTCCGCCGGACCACCCTGAGCCTCCCACCACGACCCTCACACGCAGGCGCCTGTCCCTCACCGGCGACGGCCACCGGCCGAGCCGCCAAGCCTCGTCGTGACCACGTGAGAACAGGAGTTGACCCTGACATTGGTTCCAAATGGCCCACATGTCATGGAGAGAGAGGGGGATGTTATGAGAGAGGGAGACCTTTTTTTATTGGTGGGCTCCACGTGTAAGTTAGACAGAGAGGTTTTTTTCCTTTTCCTAGGTAGGTCCCACCTGTAAGTGGGATGTGCACAGAGGGGCAAAAATGTTCAGCAAACGTGAGGAAAACGGTCAAAGCCCTTTGACCTGACGGAAACGGCGCGGAGGGGCATTTCTGTAAGGGCACATAACGGCGGAGGGGCATTTTTTAGCAGGCTTTCGAATTAGGGGTATATCTGATTAGGTGGTTCGAGTTAGGGACAGAAATGCAAATGGCCCTTTATTATTTGACAACATAAAGTAAATTCAATTTTTTTGCATTTCGGGACTGGGCATCCCCAAGACCTTTGCCTTACTCTCGTGCAATGACAAGTGAATAAACACTCATCTTGAGAATAACACATCCAACATGGAAAATATTAGCCACTCGTTACCGTTTCGCGTGCGAAACAAACGCACAAAAGAGAAGTTTATTTTGAAAATTAGAGATGCCACATGCAAATTTGTTTAGAACGGCAAAAGAATACCACATATAGGTAAATATAGTGGACTCATGTGGCAAAAATGGTTTAGAGGATTTTGGATGCACAAGTAGAGGTCATACTTGGTGCAAAATGAAGGCTAGCATATAAGTGAAGCATAGAGAGCAAGTCCTAGCTCATAAAAGATTTAAGTGAAGCATAGAGAGAAATTCTAACAAGTCATGACATAATTTTGGCTCTCTCAAATAGGTGTGTCCAGCAAGGATTGGTGACTTAAAACACAAAATAAAACAATCAAAGACACATATCATACAATACGCTCCAAGCAAAACACATATCACGCGACGAATAAAAATATAGCCTCAATTATTGATAATTGCTGGAAGAAAGCGGGTGTAAGGGCACTTTTGTCCCTAAGTAGTTTTGGTGATTGATGACAATGCCTTTGCGGACTAATCGTGTGTATTGAGCTTTTTAGATTCATCAAGACTAAACACAAGACGATTTGATGCCCCTCGAAGATTATTGAAGACAGCGTTTCTCTACGGTTCGGTTTGGTGGAGTTGAGTCGTAGGAGAGCCGTACTATTAAGAGGGGGTCCGCATTGGAAAGGTTTGGGTGGAATCTCACGTACACATTCCCGTTTGCACCGCCTTTCCTCGAGCTCCTTGGAGTGTTCCTCCGCCTCACCTTGTCTCTGCAATCAAGGCCTCTCGCCTTGCTCTTCTCAAAGCTAAGCGGTAGTATCTCTTGAAGCGGTACTACCGCAGAGCCAGCAGTAGTACCAGCTCCAAAGACGGTAGTACCGTAGGCTCCCACGGTAGTACTGCTCCTCAGAGCGGTAGTACCGCGAGCTCTGGTCTGGTGCCGCTCCTCGAGCGGTGGTACGCGCGGATGTAGTTTTTTACATCCGCGCTCCCCGCGGTAGTACCGTGTTGCGGCGTGGTAGTACCGTGACGCCAGGCCAGGTTTAGTAGCAAGTGCGGAGGTAAGGGCTGATGTAATTTTTTACATCCGCACCTTTCACGGTAGTACCGCACCCTGGGTCGTGGTAGTTCCGTGTCGGAATTTTGCACGACATTTTCTCAAGCGGAGGTAGTCACGGATGTAATTTTTTACATCTGTGCCTACCGAGCCTGGCCTATGCCTGTCTTGCGGAAGTACCGTATGGGTTCGCGGTAGTACCGCTTCTACGGATCTACCGCACCCTGTTAGTGCTCCTTTTTGCCAGGTCTGGTCTCCGCTGTGCCAACGGTAGTACCGCGGGCCGCTGCGGTAGTACCGCAGGCTCGTGCGGTAGTACCGCGCCTGTAGTGCGGTAGTTCCGTGGGTCACGGGCTGAGTGGTGGGTAACGGTTGGAATTGTCCCCCCACTATAAAAGGGGGTCTTCTTCCCCAAGAAGACTTACCTCTTCCAACCCTAAACTCCATTGTTGCTCCAAGCTCCATTTTCGCCCGATCTCTCTCCCTAGCCAATCAAACTTGTTGATTTGCTCGGGATTGGTTGAGAAGGCCCCGATCTACACTTCCACCAAGAGAAATTTGATTCCCCCCACTAATCCCTTGCGGATCTTGTTAATCTTGGGTGTTTGAGCACCCTAGACGGTTGAGGTCACCGCGGAGCCATATTCCATTGTGGTGAAGCTTCGTGGTGTCGTTGGGAGCCTCCAATCAAGTTGTGGAGATTGCCCCAACCTTGTTTGTAAAGGTTCGGTTGCCGCCTTCATGGGCACCAATAGTGGAATCACGACATCTCGCATTATGTGAGGGCGTGAGGAGAATACGGTGGCCCTAGTGGCTTCTTGGGGAGCATTGTGCCTCCACAGCGCTCTAACGGAGATGTACTTCCCCTCAAAAGGAAGGAACTTCGGTAACACATCCTCGTCTCCACCGGCTCCACTCTTGGTTATCTCATCCCTTTACTTGTGCAAGCTTATTTGTGTTTCTTTCATTGCTTGCTCGTGTGCTTGTGTTGGTTGCATCATATAGGTTGTCCACCTAGTTGCATATCTAGACAACTTACTTTGATGCAAAGTTTAATTTGGTTAAGAAAAGCTAAAAATTGTTAGTTGCCTATTCACCCCCCCTCTAGTCAACTATATCGATCCTTTCAATTGGTATCAGAGCCTCGTCTCGTTTTAAGGACTTTACCGTCCGAAGAGTATGGTTGACGTCGTAGACGATGTGGGAGAGCACTCCGGTGCGAATCCGATATCGCCTACGGAGATGGGGGTAACTCGATCTCACATGAGGAATTCAATGTATGCTGGACACATTGAAAACCTCCATGACGATCAAGTCAAGGACATGTTTAAGGAATTCTTAGAAGGGCTTAAACTTTCCACCGCACCCGTGAAAGTGGGTGATCCCGCCAACACGAAGACGGATGCTCACCCCGATAAGGGGGAAGCTACTAGTGAGAAAGCCCCTTCGTCTAGTGGTAAGAATGGCACCGGCATCTTTGCCCATGTGCAACCTCCACCCGTTTATGGTGGACCGATTCCTTCTACTCATTTGAATCATGCCGGTCCTCCCCCTAAGATTGATAAAAAGGAGGATTTTGATTCTTGGGTCTATCATTTTAAGCGTCATTTAAATCATGTGAACACTAACCTTTGGAGAATCATTGAAGAAGGTTTTTATCCGCATGACCGGAGCAACTTCACTCCTAGAGAAGCCGTGGATGATCAATTCAATGAAAATGCTCTCTTCATCATCCAAGAAGCAATCCTTCCCGAAGACCTCCCGCATCTTCGTCCCTACTTATTGGCCAAAGAAGCTTGGCACAAAGTGGTCTCCCTCTATCGAGGAAGTGCAAGCATTCAACGCTCCAATTATGAAGTGGTACAAGATGAAGAGGAAGCGCAAGCATTCAACGCTCCAATTATGAAGTGGTACAAGATGAAGCCGATGAGTTTGCAATGAAAGAAGATGAAGAACCTCGTGAGCTCTATCGGAGAGTTACCAAGCTCGCGGTCTCTCTCCGGGATCATGGAAGTAAGGACACGGATGACAAGTGGATCAAGCGTAAATTTCTCAAGGCAATGATGCCCTACCACAAAGCCATGTCCTCCGTCATCCGTCAAAGGCCGGACTTTCACACCTTGTCCTCAAGTGATGTGTTGGATGAGTTTGTGGCTATGAGTATATTGGACAAGACCGCTGACAATGCGGTGCTTCGCTCCCAAAGAGCAAAGAGGTCCAACCTTGCATTGAAGGCCAAGGTTTGTGTCGAAGAAGAAGAAGAGGAGGAAGAAGAAGAGAGCAACCTCAAGATAATGGGCATGCCTATCATGAACACATGGCCCTTGCTTCAAGGCAATTTTGGAGCAAGAAGAACTCGAGGCCCAACTTCAACAAGAGCAGCTCAAGTGGCGCAAAGGGCAAGCAACGAGTGAGGACTTGTTTCAATTGTGGCAATGTGAGTCATTTTGTTGCGGAGTGCCCGTACGAGAAGAGGGAAGACAATGGCGGCAAGCTCATCCGTAAGGACAAGGCCAAGTCTTTCCCAAACAAGAGCAACTTCACCAAGAAGACTCCTCACAAGGATTTGGTGGTACAAGAAGAGTACAATGAGGACGACGATGATGATGAGGATGGTGAGTCGATTGCCATGGCCTCCGTTGACATTGCGACGACTCCCCGGGTGTCTATCTTCGACTCACCCAATGAGAGCATCACCGTCAAGTGCCTCATGGCTAAAGCCACCAACAAGGTAACCCCCAACATCGAAACTACCATCATCAATCATTCTTCTTCGACGGAGTGCATTGATGAACATGAGGGAACAAATGTGGAGGAGAATGAGTTTGAGGCCTTTATGGGTAAACTCAAGGGCAAATCCAAGAAGCACTTCATTGCTCTCTTGGAACAACTTGGTGAAGCCAATGACATGATCGAGGCTCATGAAGAAACCATCTCTAAGATGGAGGGGCATAGTCGTGACTATGCCAATGAGATTTCGGATCTTTCCAATGCTCTTGAGGAAGAGCGTGGTCTTTTTTTGGCTCTTGAGGAGTCATACAACGATGATCATGCTAAATTAAAGAAAGATCTTGATCATGCTTTTGTTGTGTCTCGTGTGCTAAGCTCCGAGAAGGCGAAGCTTGGGGTTGATCTTGCTAGACTCAAAGAGGAGTTTGACATTCTTGAAAAGGCTCACAAAGTCTTGAAGGGTGTTCATGCTAACCTCAAAGAGTCTCATGATCAACTCCATGTGAAGCTAACCAAGGAGAAAGCCACTTTTCCTCATATGGTGTTAATTGATAATGCAAATGCTACTAACCCTTGTTGTGAGCATGTGCATCTTGTTGAGGAGAATGCTAAGTTGAAGGAGAAACTTGAGAAAGGCCTTGTCACATGCATACAAGGTGAGAAGAACCTCAACGGCCTTTTGAGTAATCAAAAGGAAGTTGTGGCCAAGGAGGGTGTTGGGTTCGCACCCAAGCCCAAGAACAAGAAGAAGAATGACAAGATCAAACGACCCCCCCCCCCTCTCAAGCAAACTTTTGTGAGGGAGGGAGAGGGTGCTTCCAAGGAGAAGAAGAACAATGCAAGGGGTGGCGATGTCAAGAAGGGCAATGCCACCCCTCCCAACAAAGCCGGCGATTTTAATCCCTCTTATGTGTTATGCCGTGCTAGTGATGGGCACGTTTTTGCCAAATTTGTTGGTTCTCCCTATGAGTACATTGAATGGTCTATTTGGGTTCCTAAGACCCTTGTTACTAACATCAAAGGACCCATTACAAAATGGGTACCTAAAACCAAGCATTGATCTCTTGTAGGTGTTTGCTTCCGGCAGAGGATCATGGTTGCTCGATAGTGGAGCTACAAATCATATGACCGGAAGCAAGGACTTGGTGGTGGACGTGCACAAGATTCCCTCTATGCCCACCAATGTCGAGTGGGGTGATGCCTCATTTTCTAAGGTATTGGGACTCGGCAAGGTTGTCATTTCTCATGATCTCACGATCGAGAAGGTCATGCTTGTTGAGTCCCTTGCATACAATTTACTTTCCGTTCATCAACTTGCAATCATGGGCTTTGCTACTTTCTTTGATATTGATACCGTGGCCCTCTTGTGGAGCAAGACTCTTAAAGTAGTCTTTGTTGGGCATGTCGAGAACGGTCTCTATGTGATTAACATTTCGGAGGTACCCACTAAGACCGCGACATGCCTAATGGCTAAAGTTGATGTGGGATGGCTTTGGCATCGCCGTTTAGCCCATGTAAATATGAGATCTTTGCAAAGTCTTCTCAAGGGGGACCATGTCCGTGGACTAACGAATGTTAGTTTTGCTAAAGATCGTGCTTGCAGTGCCTGTATCGAAGGAAAGCTTCATGAAAATGCTCACCCTCCCACGACTGTCATTTACTCAAAGAGGCCTTTGGAGCTCCTTCACTTGGATATCTTTGGACCTCCATCCTTTGATAGTCTTGGGGGTAGGAAGTATTGCTTGGTGATTATGGATGACTACTCAAGATATACTTGGGTGTATTTCTTCAAGAGGAAGAGCGAGACCCAACAAACCGTCATTGACTTTACAAATCAAGCACAACGTCAACACAATGCAAAGATCTTGACAATAAGAAGTGACAACGGCACCGAGTTCAAGAACTACACCTTGGATGAGTTTCTTAGTGATGAGGGGATCAAGCATCAATATTCCGCACCCTACACCCCTCAACAAAATGGTGTCGCGGAGAGGAAGAACCAGACGTTGATGGATGCGGCAAGGACCATGATGGCAGAGTTCAAGTCTCCGTACAACTTTTGGGCCGAAGCCATCAACACCGCATGTCATGCATCCAATCGGCTCTACCTCTGCAAGGGCTTGAACAAGACTCCATATGAGATACTCACCGGTAACAAGCCCAACCTCAAGTACTTTCGGGTGTTCGGGTGTAAGTGTTTCATTCTCAAGAAAGGTGTTCGGTTGTCTATGTTTGAAGCTAGAGCTTATGAGGGCATATTTGTTGGTTATGCTACAAACTCTCATGCTTACCGTTTCCTCAATAAATCCACGGGACTTATTGAGGAGACGTGTAATGTGGAGTTTGATGAGAATAACGGCTCCCAAGTGGAGCAAAGTGGCACTTGTGATGTAGGTGATGAAATTCCTCCTCAAGCCATAAGAAGAATGGGTGTTGGTTTTATCCTACCCGTTGAGGAACCCCTTGTGGCCGAAGGAGAAGGACAATGCTCCACTCAAGTGGAGCCATCACCAACCCAAGGCCCACACGCTTCCAAAGAACAAAGTGAAGGCCCTCAACCTCATGAACAAGACCAAGGGCAAGATCATGCTCAAGACGATGTTGACACACCAAGTGATGCCCAAGGTCAAGTTCTCTCCCCCGAGCAAGCTCAAGATCAAGAACATGCTCAAGATGGCGCTCAAGATGATCAAGTGACCCCTCCTCAACTCACCTCCAAGGAGGAATTAGAGCATCGTGCTGCCAAGATTGCTTCCAAGCTCACCACCAAGGGTCATCTCATGAAGAATGTACTTGGAAGCATCCAAAAGGGGGTAAGCACTCGTAGAAAATTGGCAAACTATTGTGAACATCATGCGTTTGTTTGTTGTGTTGAACCCCAAAAGGTATATGAAGCTCTTGAAGATCCGGATTGGCTTAATGCCATGCATGAAGAACTCAACAACTTCGAGCACAACATGGTGTGGAGGTTGGTGCCAAGGCCAATGGGGAACCACAATGTCATTGGGACCAAGTGGATTTTCAAGAACAAGCAAGATGTTCATGGTACCATCATTTGCAACAAGGCAGGATTGGTGGCACAAGGTTACTCCCAAGTCGAGGTATCGACTACGGTGAAACCTTTGCTCCCGTTGCTCATCTTGAATCCATTCGTTTGTTGATTGCTTATGCTTCTCATCACAACTTTAAGTTGCAACAAATGGATGTGAAGAGTGCCTTTCTTAATGGTCCTATTAATGAGTTGGTTTACGTCAAACAACCCCCCGGGTTCGAGGATCCCTACTTTCCCGATCATGTGTACCAACTCGATAAGGCACTCTATGGCCTTAAACAAGCACCACGCGCGTGGTATGACCACCTTACCGAGTTGCTACAAGATCGTGGGTTTGAAGTTGGGCTCATTGATCCCACTCTTTTCACTAAGAAGGTCAATGGGGAGTTGTTTGTGTGCCAACTATATGTTGATGACATTATCTTTGGTTCCCCTAACAAAGCTTTCAATGATGAATTTGCCGCACTAATGACCTCAAAGTTCAAGATGTCTTCCATGGGAGAGTTGAAGTTCTTTCTAGGTTTCGAAGTGAAGCAAAGAAGAGAAGGTACCTCCATCAACCAAGCCAAATACACTCAAGACATGCTCAAGAGATTCAATCTAAGCGATGTCAAGCCGGCTTCCACTCCAATGCCCTCCAAGTGTCAACTTGACATCGATCCCAATGGTAAAGCAGTGGATCAAAAGGTATATCGCTCCATGATTGGATCCTTGCTTTACCTTTGTGCATCTAGACCGGATATCATGTTGAGTGTGGGAATTTGTGCATGGTTTCAAGCCGCACCTAAGGAAAGCCACTATGTGGCGGTCAAGCAAATCTTTTGATATTTGGCTCATACCCCAAACTTTGGCCTTTGGTACCCAAGAGGAGCAAACATCAAGCTTGAAGGCTATTCGGATTCCGATTGGGCGGGAGACAAAGTGGATAGGAAGTCCACTTCCGGAGGGTGCCAATTCCTTGGTTGCTCTTTGGTAAGTTGGTCTTCCAAAAGGCAAAGTTGTGTGTCTCTCTCGTCCACCGAAGCTGAGTATGTAGCGGCCGGTAGTTGTTGTGCACAACTCTTGTGGATGCGGCAAACTTTAAAGGATTACGGTGTCATTTGTGACAAAGTGCCTCTTTGGTGTGACAATGAAAGTGCCATCAAGATTTCTCTCAACCCGGTGCAACACTTCAAGACGAAGAATATTGAGATTCGGTATCACTTCATCCGGGATCACACTAGGCGAGGGGAGATCGAGCTCAAATACGTCAACACTCACGATAACCTTGCAGATATCTTCACGAAGCCTTTGGATGAAGCAAGATTTCGCGAGTTAAGGCATGAGCTCAATATCATTGATTCGAGCAATGTGGCTTCAACCCTTGCACACCCCACCATACTCAACTTGTTATCTAGTTTAGGTGTAGGCATGGACATAGGGGGAGTGTTGTTCCCTCAATGAACTCTCTCTCCCCCCATTATGCATAAATCAAACATCTCTTTCACATTAGCCATTTTTGATGGTACTTGTGCTTCAAAGACGAGTTTTGGTCATGGGCCCAAGGATAATTCTTCGCGGTGCCATACCAATTGACTCAAACATAGGTGGCTCCGGCCACCGCTCTCCTCCCCCAGAAGTTGTGTCTCGTAGTTGGTCTTGTTCATCGTGTGTGTTCGTCTCTTAGTTGTTGGTGTCTCTTCTGGAGTTTGTTTTTGCCTTTTCTCTCTTCTCTCTTGTGTGTTCTTACACTTTCTTGGTTTTACGGTACTACCGTGGTGAGCCACGGTACTACCGCAGGAGTTGGTGGTTGTACGTTTTGTGCGTGGCCCTCCAGGGGAATGGTACTACCGCTACCTCCGCGGCAGTAATTTTTATCGTCACGAACGAGCGGTACTACCGCCCAACGTCAGGGTACTTCCGCCGGCGGTACTACCACGATGACCCGCGGTACTTCCACGCCCCCACGAGCTGGTGGGGATTAAGAGCGGGACAGGGGGAGTTCTAACTCCCCCATACCCATTCATCTCTATTCCCCACCCCGTCTCTCTCTCCTGACCAAGAACGGCGCCGGAGGCCTTCACCGGATCCCGCCTCCGCCGCCTCCACGGATTCCGACCGGTGGGATCGCTCCCCACCTCGCCTCTTGCCATGGACCCAGGTTTTTCCCAAGTGCCTCTTCTTTTGTCCTTCCTTGTGCTTTTAGGTTTTGGGGAGATGCATGTGGTGTTCTTAAGATTTTTGGCTAAATCTATGCAAGTGGGATTCGTTGTAGAGTGATAGTGTAGACCCATGCTCTTTGGATAGTCAAATTAGTTCCATTTGATCAAAGGTAGTATCGAAGTTGTCGTGCGGAGGTTCCAGATCCAGATCCGTGTCCTCTGTGGCGGTTTTCAAACCGTGCGGTACTAGCGCTCCTCCTGGAGCGGTACTACCGCAGCCTCACCTGGATCTGGCGCTCAGCGGTACTTCCGCACCTCGGTGCGGTACTACCGCTTGGCGTCCGGAAGTAAAAAATTACTTCCGCCCCAAGCGCGGTACTACCGTGCTATCCCAGCACGGTACTACCGCGGCTGGAGCGGATGTAATTTATTACTTCCGCAACCCAGCCCGGTACTACCGTAGGTTCATCCTGCGCTCATTTGTTTCGTCCAAATTGCATTTTTTTTGTTTCTCTCGGTTTGATTTTGATCCGCTTTGTTCCCGTGCGTGTCTTTCTGTCTTTGTGTCTAGGTGGTGGCTCGGTTTTGCTCGTCGTCAATCCCGTGATGAGACACAGGTCAAAGCGCCTGCAAGCAACCCGATGATGGTCCGAGGGGTCCTCTCGCTGCTCCCCAACGCAGGACCAAGACTACCGCCAACAAATGAAGGAGCCCGCCATGGGCATGGATGTGATGCCCAGCCGAGTTTGTCATTCAAGGAAGCTCAATCCCTATGTGAATCCCGTGCTAGCACGCGATGCAATGAACTCTTCCGAACAAGCAGCAGAATCTGATTTACATGGATGTGATCAAGGCCAAGCAGTAATCACTATGTTGAAGTTCACTACATTGACATGCATCATATGAGCCAGACAAGCACCGTGAGTACTTTGGAGAGGCCTTGGATCTAGTCGAGCAGTTCGGCATTGAGCACTTGCTCACCTTCCACAAGGATTTTGATCCGAGATCATCGCCGCTTCTTTGCTTCCGCCCATTTCGCACCGATGATGCAAGGACCATGACTTGATGACTAATGGTCGCCGTCTTGTCTGCTACTTGGAAGGAGTTCATGGAGTTGCTTAACGTTCTAGATGAAGGGCTCGACACGCCAGTTGGAGTTCGCCCTCATGCCAACTCCGACTCTGCCAACAAGAACAAGCTCCTTCCATTCCTTGTTCCGAAGACTCTTCCCAACAAGAAGATTGCGTGGGTGCTTAATCCCTTCCTTGACATCATGCATCGGCTCTTTCGGAACACCCTCTTCCCACGCATTGGGGACATGGGCCAGGTACACGCATACCTCATTGACATGATGCTTATCTGCGAGGAGGCCCATAAGGCTCAGACTCAACCACTTGATGTCTCACATATCATGTGGTGTGAGCTTCAGTTCGCCGTGTTCAACCGTAAGGTCCCCATCTACGAGCCTTACCTATTCCACTTGATATCCACGACATGGGATAGGCTGTTTCCTCAGGATGAGTTTGAAGCTCCAGGGTGGATTCGTCATGAGTCCATCAGGCTCCGCATCAAGCCAAAGTGGGCTAACACCACCACTTCTGCTGAGGCTGCCAAGCGGGCTGTGGATTAGGAGGCACTTGGGGGGGAAGAAGAAGTTGCTGCTGACCGTTCTGCTTTCTCGCCTCCCTCTGATGAGCCCTCTTGGGCAAAGAAGCTGAAGAACAAGATGAAGAGGCTGTTCTGCATGCAGGTTCAGTGGTCAATACAAGGCCCATGTTGCTCAAGGAGAGTCGCCGTCGCGACATCGGGATCTTGAGGGCTTGCGGGAGGATGTGGCCAGCGGTTCGAGAAGCACATCACCCCGAGACTGCCTGGATGGAGAAGCGGGCTACAAGTGGACCGATTCTGAGGAGGAGTCCGCTCGCACAGAGTCCAATACGAGGAGTCATTTTCCGCCTGAGCTACCACCTTTGTTGTAGGTGCCCTCTCTGCCTTTTTGGTGTCTCGATGCCAAAGGGGGAGAGAGTGTAGGATTTGCGTGCGTGTCATGTGTGTTTCGTCGTTTGCTTTGCTTTCCGTCGTTGAACTTGCTTGCTTTGATTTGGTTGTGCTTGTGAGACTAAGTTTATCATATGGTGTAAGACATATGCACTCTATCGTACCTTATCATCTTATTGAGCTTGTGCTTTATCATGCTATTCATGTTATGCTCATATCTACTATCTTGCTTAGTGTCAGCCTTACCATTGCAAGATATGCTTTGTCTCTAAAATATAGGGGGAGTGGTGATCCTAGTATTCGTGCCGTGCAGTCCAAAGCACCTTACTCTCTATCACGAATCCAGGGGGAGCTCATCTATATTTTAGAGTTGTGGGGTTTGCTTGTGCTATATTCATCTCCTTTGTGCAAATCCCGTATTGTCATCAATCCACCAAAAAGGGGGAGATTGTAAGGGCACGTTTGTCCCTAAGTAGTTTTGGTGATTGATGACAATGCCTTTGCGGACTAATCGTGTGTATTGAGCTTTTCAGCTTCATCACGACTAAACACAAGACGATTTGATGCCCCTCAAAGATTATTGAAGACGACGTTTCTCTACGGTTCGGTTTGGTGGAGTTGAGTCGTAGGAGAGCCGTACTATTAAGAGGGGGTCCGCATTGGAAAGGTTTGGGTGGAATCTCACATACACATTCCCGTTTGCACCGCCTTTCCTCGAGCTCCTTGGAGTGTTCCTCCGCCTCACCTTGTCTCTGCGATCCAAGGCTCATGCCTTGCTCTTCTCAAAGCTAGCGGTAGTCTTGCTCTTCGAAGCGGTACTACCGCAGAGAGCCAGCGGTAGTACTGGCCCGCACGGTAGTACCGTAGGCTCCCACGGTAGTACCGCTCCTCAGAGCGGTAGTACCGCGAGCTCTGGTCTGGTGCCGCTGCTCGAGCGGTGGTACGCGCGGATGTAATTTTTTACATCCGCGCTCCCCGTGTTAGTACCGTGCTGCGGCGCGGTAGTACCGTGACGCCAGGCCAGGTTCAGTAGCAAGTGCGGAGGTAAGGGCGGATGTAATTTTTTACATCCGCACCTTTCACGGTAGTACCGCACCCTGGGTCGCGATAGTTCCGTGTCAGATTTTTGCACGACATTTTCTCAAGCGGAGGTAGTCACAGATGTAATTTTTTACATCTGTGCCTACCGAGCCTGGCCTGCGCCTGTCTTGCGGAAGTACCGTATGGGTTCGCGGTAGTACCACTTCTACGGATCTACCGCACCCTGTTAGTGCTCCTTTTTGCCAGGTCTGGTCTCCGCTGTGCCCACGGTAGTACCGCGGGCCGCCGCGGTAGTACCGCAGGCCCGTGCGGTAGTACCGCGCCTGTAGTGCGGTAGTTCCGTGGGTCGCGGGCTGAGTGGTGGGTAACGGTTGGAATTGTCCCCCCACTATAAAAGGGGGTCTTCTTCCCCAAGAAGACTTACCTCTTCCAACCCTAAACTCCATTGTTGCTCCAAGCTCCATTTTCGCCTGATCTCTCTCCCTAGCCAATCAAACTTGTTGATTTGCTCGGGATTGGTTGAGAAGGCCCAGATCTACACTTCCACCAAGAGAAATTTGATTCCCCCACTAATCCCTTGCGGATCTTGTTACTCTTGGGTGTTTGAGCACCCTAGACGGTTGAGGTCACCGCGGAGCAATATTCCATTGTGGTGAAGCTTCGTGGTGTCGTTGGGAGCCTCCAATCAAGTTGTGGAGATTGCCCCAACCTTGTTTGTAAAGGTTCGGTTGCCGCCTTCAAGGGCACCAATAGTGGAATCACGACATCTCGCATTATGTGAGGGCGTGAGGAGAATACGGTGGCCCTAGTGGCTTCTTGGGGAGAATTGTGCCTCCACACCGCTCTAACGGAGACGTACTTCCCCTCAAAAGGAAGGAACTTCGGTAACACATCCTCGTCTCCACCGGCTCCACTCTTGGTTATCTCATCCCTTTACTTGTGCAAGCTTATTTGTGTTTCTTTCATTGCTTGCTCGTGTGCTTGTGTTGGTTGCATCATATAGGTTGTCCACCTAGTTTCATATCTAGACAACTTACTTTGATGCAAAGTTTAATTTGGTTAAGAAAAGCTAAAAATTGTTAGTTGCCTATTCACCCCCTCTAGTCAACTATATCGATCCTTTCAATTGGTATCGAGCCTCGCCTCTTTTAAGGACTTTACCGTCCAAGAGTATGGTTGACGCCATAGACGACATGGGAGAGCACTCCAAAGCGAATCCGATATCGCTCACGGAGATGGGGTAACTCGATCTCACGTGAGGAATTCAATGTGGCGTTGGACACATTGAAAACCTCCATGACGACCGAAGTCAAGGACATGTTTAAGGAATTCTTAGAAGGGCTTAAACTTTCCACCGCACCCGTGAAAGTGGGTGATCCCGCCAACACGGAGACGGATGCTCACCCCGATAAGGGGGAAGCTACTAGTGAGAAAGCCCCTTCGTCTAGTGGTAAGAATGGCACCGGCATCTTTGCCCATGTGCAACCTCCACCCGTTTATGGTGGACCGATTCCTTCTACTCATTTGAATCATGCCGGTCGTCCCCCTAAGATTGATAAAAAGGAGGATTTTGATTCTTGGGTCTATCGTTTTAAGCATCATTTAAATCATGTGAACACTAACCTTTGGAGAATCATTGAAGAAGGTTTTTATCCGCATGACCGGAGCAACTTCACTCCTAGAGAAGCCGTGGATGATTAATTCAATGAAAATGCTCTCTTCATCATCCAAGAAGCAATACTTCCCGAAGACCTCCCGCATCTTCGGCCCTACTCATTGGCCAAAGAAGCTTGGCACAAAGTGGTCTCCCTCTATCGAGGAAGCGCAAGCATTCAACGCTCCAATTATGAAGTGGTACAAGATGAAGCCGATGAGTTTGCAATGAAAGAAGATGAAGAACCTCGTGAGCTCTATCGGAGAGTTACCAAGCTCGCAGTCTCTCTCCGGGATCATGGAAGTAAGGACATGGATGACAAGTGGATCAAGCGTAAATTTCTCAAGGTAATGATGCCCTACCACAAAGCCATGTCCTCCGTCATCCGTCAAAGGCCGGACTTTCACACCTTGTCCTCAAGTGATGTGTTGGATGAGTTTGTGGCTATGAGTATATTGGAAAAGACCGCCGACAATGCGGTGCTTCGCTCCCAAAGAGCAAAGAGGTCCAACCTTGCATTGAAGGTCAAGGTTAGTGTCGAAGAAGAAGAAGAGGAGGAAGAAGAAGAGAGCAACCTCGAAGATACGAAGTATGCCTATCGTGAACACATGGCCCTTGCTTAGTTGGTTGCTCATTCTTGGATAATAGCTTGGTTTTCCGGGGCATCCCAAAGCTTAGGTTCTTACATCCTTCCTTCATCCATCGTAAGATAACCCAAAAATTGAAAACTTCAATCACACAAAACTCAACAAAACCTTCGTGATATCCATTAGTGTAAGAAAAATAAACCACCACTATAAGTGCCGTATAAAACCAATTCATATTTTGTTTTTGTATTATATCTACTATATTCCAACTTTTCTATGGCAAAAACTCATCAAAGAAAACCATAGAGCTATCAAAATAAGCACACAACACAAAGAAAATAGAATTTATCAAAACAGAACAGTCTGTAGCAAGCTGATTTGTTCAAATACTTCTGGAACTCCAAAAATACTGAAAAACTACGATAGCCTAGATAATTTGTATATTGATCTTATGCAAAAGGAATTAACATTTTACCATGTTCTGGTGAATTTTAACAATTATTTTCGTGAGCACAAAGTTTCTGTCTTTTTCAGCAAGATCAAACAACTATCACCCAAGAACATCCTATTGGTTCTACTTGGCACAAACACTAATTAAAACACAAAAAACACAATCATAACAATCATAACAATAGCATAATTGTGCTAACACAGAAGAACATAAAGCAAAAAGCAAAAAATAAAATTTATTCATTGGGTGCCTCCCAACAAGCGCTATAGTTTTACGCCCTTAGCTAGGCATAATATTTCAACGATGCTCCCACAACAGATAATAATTGAAACACAAAGAGAGCATCATGAAACATGTGACAAACACATTTAAGTCTAACATACTTCCTATGAATAGGAATTTTATAGGAAAACAAATTATGAAGACAAGAAACATCTAGCATATGCAAAGGAGAGTAATAAAACATTGACAATCTCAACACAATGAGAGGAAATTTAATAACATGAAAATTTCTACAACCATATTTTCCTCTCTCATAATAATTATATGTAGGATCATAATCAAATTCAATAATATAACTATCATACAAAATTTTCTCTTTATGATCCACATGCATGCAAAGTTGACACTCTTCCAAAATAGTGGGATTATCATCAAATAAAGTCATGACCTCTCCAAACCCACTTTCATCTAAAATTTCATAAGATTAAACACTCTCCAAATATGTGGGGTTATTTTTAGCTAAAGTTGACACTCTTCCAAACCCACTTTCAATATTATCACAAACATATTCATCATGAGGCTTAAATAAATTTTCAAGATCATAAGAAACATTATCACCCCAATCATGATCATTGCAATAAGTAGCGGACATGACAAAACAAGCATCCCCAAGTTTGGGGTTTTTGCATATTATTAGCACAATTGACATTAATAGAATTTATAGTAAAATTATTGCAATCATGCTTTTCATTCAAGGAGCTATCATGAATCACTTCATAAATTTCTTCATCACAATTTTCAGATTCACGATTCTCAAGCAAAACTTCATAAAGATAATCTAGTGCACTCAACTCACTAGCAATTGGTTCATCATGATTGGATATTTTAAAAAGATTAGCAAGTGGATGGGGATCCATATCAATAGATTTTTAGCAAGCGAAGATGCAAGCATATAGAAAACACAAGGCAACACAAGCAAACATGAGATCTGACTAGAAAACGGCGGACGAAAAAGAGGGCGAATAAAATGGCAAATTTTTGTGAAGTGGGGAAGAGGAAAACGAGAGGAAAATGGCGAATAATGTTAATTATAAGGAGATGAAATTTGTGATTAGGAACCTGGTTATGTTGAAGATCCTCCCCGGCAATGGCGCCAGAAATTCTCCTTGATGGTAGCTAGAACTACGTCAGTATTTCCCGGAGAGGGAGGGATGATGTAGCACATAGACAGTAGAGTATTTCCCTCATTTATGAAACCAAGGTATCGAACCAGTAGGAGAACCAAGCAACACAACGTAAACAGCACCTACACACTAATAACAACACCTCGCAACCCGACGTGTTAAAGGGGTTGTCAATCCCTTTCGGGTAACGGCGCCAGAAATTGGCAAATGGACGTGAGATAAATTGTAGTAGATTGATAGATCAAACGCCAAATAAAATAAATAAAGATAAAATGCAGCAAGGTATTTTGGTATTTTTGGTTTAATAGATCTGAATAAAAATGCAAAGGAAAAGTAGATCGCAAGGCAAATATATGAGAAAGAAGACCCGGGGGCCGTAGGTTTCACTAGTGGCTTCTCTCGAGAAAAATAGCAAATGGTGGGTAAACAAATTACTATTGGGCAATTGGTAGAACTTCAAATGATTATGAAAATATCCAGGCAATGATCATTACATAGGCATCATGTCCAAGATTAGTAGACCGACTCCTGCCTCCATCTACTACTATTACTCCACACATCGACCGCTATCCAGCATGCATCTAGTGTATTAAGTTCATGGAAAAACTTAGTAATTCAATAAGAACGATGACATGATGTAGACAAGATCCGTTTATCTATATGGCGGTAGATATAGATCCCGTATTTTTATCCTTAGTAGCAACGATACATACGTGTCGTTTCCCCTCTATCACTGGGATCGAGCACCGTAAGATTGAACCCACTACCGGGCACCTCTTCCCATTGCAAGATAAATAGATCGAGTTGGCCAAACAAAACCCGGAGAAGAAATATGAGGCTATAAGAGATCATGCATATAAGAAATCAAAGAAACTCAAATAACTTTCATGGATATAAAAAGATATGACTGATCATAAAATCAAACTTCATTAGATCCCAACAAACACACCGCAAAAGAGTTACATCATATGGATCTCCAAGATACCATTGTATTGAGAATTCAGCGAGAGAGAGAGAGAGAGAGAGAGAGAGAGAGAGAGAGAGAGAGAGAGAGAGAGAGAGAGAGAGAGAGAGATAGAAAGCCATCTAGCTACTAACTATGGACCCAAAGGTCTACAAAGGACTACACACGCATCATCGGAGAGGCACCAATGGAAGTGGTGAACCCCTCCGTGGTTACGTACTCTGTGGCTGCTGGATGAATATTTCGATGCTTGTTCTAGGGTTTCTGGAATATTGTGGTATTTATAGAGCAAAGAGGCGGTCCGGGGGGCACCCGAGGTGGGCACAACCCACCAGGGTGCGCCTGGGCCTCTTGGCGCGCCCTGGTGGGTTTTGCCCCCCTCGGGGCACCCCCTAGGTGCAACCAGGGCCTATTGCCTTTCTTCTGGCCCATAAAAACTCATCGTGGAGTTTCGTGGCATTTGGACTCTGTTTGATATTGATTTCCTGCGATGTAAAAAACATGAAAAAAACAGCAACTGGCACTTGACGCTATGTCAATAGGTTAGTACCAAAAAATGATATAAATTGACTATAAAATGATTATAAAACATCCAAGATTGATAATAAAACAGCATGGAACAATCAAAATTATATATACGTTGGAGACATATCAGGAAGTGATGATGAGCCCAGGTTCCGTGAAATGGCTTGAGGCCATGAAATCTGAGATGGGATCCATGTATGAGAACAAAGTACGGACTTTGGTTGACTTGCCCGATGATCGGCAAGCCATAGAGAATAAATGGATCTTCAAGAAGAAGACTGAAGCTGACAGTAATGTTACTGTCTACAAAGCTCGACTTGTTGCAAAAGGTTTTCGACAAGTTCAAGGAGTTGACTATGATGAGACTTCCTCACCTGTAGCGATGCTTAAGTCTGTCCGAATCATGTTAGCAATTGCCGCATTTCATGATTATGAAATTTGGCAAATGGATGTCAAAACTGCATTCCTTAATGGATATCTTAAAGAAGAGTTGTATATGATGCAACCAGAAGGTTTGGTCGATCCTAAAGGTGCTAACAAAGTGTGCAAGCTCCAGCGATCCATTTATGGACTGGTGCAACCCTCTCGAAGTTGGAATATACGCTTTGATAGTGTGATCAAAGATATGGTTTTATACTGACTTTTGGAGAAGCCTGTATTTACAAGAAAGTGAGTGGGAGCTCAGAGCATTTCTAATATTATATGTGGATGACATATTGTTGATTGGAAATAATACATAATTTCTGGATAGCATAAAAGGATACTTGAATAAGAATTTTTCAATGAAGGACCTCGGTGAAGCTGCTTATATATTGGGCATAAAGATCTATAGAGATAGATCAAGACGCTTAATTGGACTTTCACAAAGCACATACCTTGATAAAGTTTTGAAGAAGTTCAAAATGGATCAGTCAAAGAAAGGGTTCTTTCCTATGTTACAAGGTGTGAAGTTGAGTCAGACTCAATGCCCGACCACTTCAGAAGATAGAGAGAAAATGAAAGTTATTCCCTATGCCTCAGCCATAGGTTCTATCATGTATACAATGTTGTGTACCAGACCTGATGTGTGCCTTGCTATTAGTTTAGCAGGGAGGTACCAAAGTAATCCAGGAGTGTATCACTGGACAGCTGTCAAGAACATCCCGAAATACCTGAAAAGGACTAAGGATATATTTCTCGTTTATGGAGGTGACAAAGAGCTCGTCGTGAATGGTTACGTCGATGCAAGCTTTGACATTGATCCAGATGACTCTAAGTCACAAACCGGATATGTATTTATATTGAATGGTGGAGCTGTCAGTTGGTGCAGTTCCAAGCAGAGCGTCGTGGCGGGATCTACGTGTGAAGAGGAGTACATAGCTGCTTCGGAAGCAGCAAATGAAGGAGTTCATACCTGATCTAGGTGTAATACCTAGTGCATCGGGTCCAATGAAAATCTTTTGTGACAATACTGGTGCTATTTCCTTGGCAAAGGAATCCAGATTTCACAAGAGAACCAAGCACATCAAGATGCTTCAATTCCATCCGCGATCAAGTCAAGGAGGGAGACATAGAGATTTGAAAGATACATACAGATTTGAATGTTGCAGACCCGTTGACTAAGCCTCTCTCACAAGCAAAACATGATCAACACCAATACTCCATGGGTGTTAGAATCATTACTATGTAATCTAGATTATTGACTCTAGTGCAAGTGGGAGACTGAAGGAAATATGCCCTACAGGCAATAATAAGGTTGTTATATCATGGTAAATGTTTATTATTCATGCTAGAATTGTATTAACTGGAAACCTAGTACATGTGTGAATACATAGACAATAAAGAGTGTCCCTAGTATGCCTCTACTTGACTAGCTCGTTAATCAAAGATGGTTAAGTTTCCTAGCCATAGATATGTGTTGTCATTTGATGAACGGGATCACATCATTAGAGAATGATGTGATGGACAAGACCCATCTATTAGCTTAGCATAATGATCGTTTAGTTTTATTTCTATTGCTTTCTTCATAACTTATACATGTTCCTATGACTATCAGATTATGCAACTTCCGAATACCGGAGGAACACCTTGTGTGCTATCAAACATCAAAACGTAATTGGGTGATTATAAAGATGCTCTACAGGTGTCCCTGATGGTGTTTGTTGAGTTGGCATAGATCGAGATTAGGATTTGTCACTCCATGTATCGGAGAGGTATCTCTGGGCCCTCTCGATAATGCACATAACTATGAGCCTTGCAAGCAATGTGACTAATGAGTTAGTTACGGGATGATGCATTACGGAACAAGTAAAAAGACTTGCCGGTAACGAGATTGAACTAGGTATGAGGATACCGACGATCGAATCTCGGGCAAGTAACATACCGACGACAAAGGGAACAATGTATGTTGTTATGCGGTTTGACCGATAAAGATCTTCTTAGAATATGTAGGAAACAATATGAGCATCCAGGTTCCGCTGTTGGTTATTGACCGGAGATGTGTCTCGGTCATGTCTACATAGTTCTCGAACCCATAGGGTCCGCACGCTTAACGTTCGATGACGATTTGTATTATGAGTTAAGTGATTTGATGAACCGAAGTTTGTTAGGAGTCCCAGATGAGATCACGGGCATGACGAGGAGTCTCGAAATGGTCGAGAGGTAAAGATTCATATATTGGAAGGTTACATTCGAACACCGGAATGGTTCGGGTTGATTCGAATGAGTTTCGGAGTACCGAGGGTTACCGGAACCCCCCCCCCCCGGGAGGTTAATGGGCCACCATGGGCCTTAGTGGAGAAGAGAGAGGGCCGGCCAGGAGGTGGTGCGTTCCCCCCTTGCCAATCCAAATTGGACAAGGGGTGGGGCCGGCGCCCCCCTCCTTCCTTCTCTCCTCTTAATCCTTCCCTCCTTCTCCCAGTTGGAATAGGAAGGGGGGGGGGTGAATCCTACTTGGACCAGGAGTCCAAGTAGGACTCCCCCCTATGGCGCGCCTCCCTTGGGCCGGCCTCCTCCTCCCCCCTCCTTTATATACGTGGGAGGGGGGCACCCCAAAGGCACACCAAGTCTTCTCTTAGCCGTGTGTGGTGCCCCCTTCCATAGTTACACACCTCGGTCATATCGTCGTAGTGCTTAGGCGAAGCCCTGCGCCGGTAACTTCATCATCACCGTCGCCACGCCATCGTGCTGACAGAACTCTCCCTCGGCCTCAACTGGATCAAGAGCTCGAGGGACGTCATTGTGTTGAACGTGTGCTGAACACGGAGGTGCCGTACGTTCTGTACTTGGATCGGTTGGATCGCGAAGACGTTCGACTACGTCAACCGCGTTACTAAACGCTTCCGCTTTTGGTCTACGAGGGTAAGTGGACACACTCTCCCCTCTCGTTGTTATGCATCTTCTAGATAGATCTTGCGTGATCGTAGGAAATTTTTTGAAATACTGTGTTCCCCAACGTGTTGGTGCTATGACATAACACCATGCCAAGTTTCATGATTCTGAGGCGAGTTTTGGATTTACAGTAATTTTAAAACCAGGCTTCTCAATGTTTACTGTCGAGTCGGCACCGCCCTGGATAGGCTTTTTCCTCGTGGGTCCCAAATTATAAATCCAAATCTGTCACTACCATGTAGCTTTTCTTATTAAGAATTACAGCCCATTTGGTGTGCAAGCTGAAAATAAGTTTGTGGGTGCTGGTGGGTGATGTCGCTTGAAGCTACATTGGTATTTCCACAAAGAGGAAGTGATGATGCAGCATAGTGGCGGTAGGTATTTCCCTCAGATATGGAAGCAAGGTTATCAAACTAGTAAGAGAACCAAGCAACACAACGTAAACAACCGCTGCACACAGATAACAAATCCTCGCAACCTCACGTGTTAAAGGGGTTGTCAATCCCTTCCGGGGTACGGCGCCTCAAGTAGGCAAACGGACATGAGACAAATTTGTAGTAAATTGATAGATCGAACGCCAAATAAAATAAATAAGAATAAATTTCAGCAAGGTATTTTTGTATTTTTGGTTTAATAGATCTGAAAATAAATGCAAGGAAAAAGTAGATCGCAAACGCAAACATATGAGAAAGAGACTCGGGGCCGTAGGTTTCACTAGTGGCTTCTCTCAAGAAAAATAGCAAACGGTGGGTGAACAAATTACTGTTGGGAAATTGATAGAACTTCAAATACTCATGACGATATCCAGGCAATGATCATTATATAGGCATCACGTCCAAGATTAGTAGACCGACTCCTGCCTGCATATACTACTATTACTCCACACATCGACCGCTATCCAACATGCATCTAGTGTATTAAGTTCACGAAAAAACGGAGTAATGCAATAAGAACGATGACATGATGTAGACAAGATCTATCTATGTAGAGATAGACCCCATCGTTTTATCCTTAGTAGCAACGATACATACGTGTCGGTTCCCTTTCTTACACTGGGATCGAGCACCGTAAGATCGAACCCACTACAAAGCACCTCTTCCCATTGCAAGATAAATAGATCAAGTTGGCCAAACAAAACCCAAATATCAGAGAAGAAATACGAGGCTATAAGGGATCGTTCATAAAATAGATCAAAATTCATGGATATAAAAAGATAGATCTAATCATAAAATCAAAGTTCATCGATCCCAACAAACACACTGCAAAAGAGTTACATCATATGGATCTCCAAGAGACCATTGTACTGAGAATTCAGAGAGAGCGAGATGAAGCCATCTAGCTACTAACTACGGACCCGAAGGTCTACAAAGAACTACTCACGCATCATCGGAGAGGCACCAATGGAGGTGGTGAACCCCATCTGAGATGGTGTCTAGATTGTAGCTGGTGGTGATTGGACTCTGCGGCGGCTGGATGAATATTTCGTCGATGCCTTTAGGGTTTCTTGAATATTGGGGTATTTATAGGGCAAAGAGGCGGTCCGGGGGGGCACCCGAGGTGGGCACAACTCACCAGGGCACGCCTGGGCCTCCTGGCGAACCCTGGTGGGTTGTGCCCTCCTCGAGGCAACCCCCAGGCGCAGCTAGGGCCCATTACGTTCCTTATGGTCCAAAAAAAATCTCCGTGAAGTTTCATTGCGTTTGGACGCTGCCTGATATTGATTTCCTGCGATGTAAAAAACATGCAGAAAACAACAACTGGCACTTGGCACTATGTCAATAGCTTAGTACCAAAAATGATATAAAATGATTATAAAACATCCAAGATTGATAATATAACAGTATGGAACAAGCAAAAATTATAGAAACGTTGGAGACGTATCAACATCCCCAAGCTTAACTCCTACTTATCCTCGACTAGGGAAGTGATAAAAATAGAATTTTTGATGTGGAATGCTGTCTATCATGTCATATCATATTTCTTTCCTTATAGCATGGACATTTGGACTTTTGTATTGTTCAAAGCAATAGTCTAGTTTTGACATGATAATTTAAATACTCAAGCATATCAACAAGCAACCATGTCTTTAAAAATATCAACGCTAAAATAAGTTATCCCTAGCCCATCATGCTCAACCATTGATCCATTCATGAGACACACTCGCATATTATTTACACCCAATACTTAAGTACGATCATATTGCCTCCTAGTTGTCCTTTTGTAAGAGAAGATAGAGACTCAAATATAAAAATTGCATAAAGTAAAATAAAGGCTCTTCATGGAGGGAAGTAGGTATTTGTAGAGGTGCCAGAGCTCAAAGCGAAAAACTTAGAGATGAAAACATTTTGGGAGGTGTATCCATCCCACCAACGAAAGCGACTTAGAGTTCCCAACACTTTCCATGCTAGATATATCATAGGCGGTTCCCAAACAGAAAATAAAGTTTATTTCTTTTTCGACCATACTTTCACTTTCCATGGCTAGCCGTATCCACGGTTGCCCTCCATACCAACACTTTCTAAGGAATTTATTATTTGACAACATAAAGCAAATTAATTTTTCATTTTGGGACTGGGCATGCCTAATACCTTTGCCTTACTCTCGTGCAATCACAAGTGAATAAACACTCATCCTGAGAATAACACATCTAGCATGGAAAATATTAGGCACCCCTCACCGCTCCGCGAGCGAAACAAACACACAAAAGAGAAGTTTATTTTGAAAATTAGAGATGGCACATGCAAATTTTCTTAGAATGACAAAAGAATACCGCATATAGGTAGATATAGTGGACTCATGTGGCAATACTGGTTAAAAGGTTTTTGGATGCAGAAGTAGAGATCATACTTAGTGCAAAATGAAGGCTAGCAAAAGATTGAGAAGCGACCAACCAAGAAACGAATAATCTCATAAGCAAGCATTGAGCATAAATAACACCAAATATTGCACCACAAGTAGGATATAATTTCATTGCATGACTATTGACTTTCGTACTTGAATAGGGAATCACAAACCTTAACACCAATATTCTTACTAAAGCATAATTACTCATCAACATAACTCACATATCTCATCAACATATCTCAAAACTATTACTAAGAATCAAGTTTATTTTGTCCAATTATCTTCATGAAATTTTTATTATATCCTTCTTGGATATCTATCACTTTGGGACTAATTTCCATGTGTTTCTTTTCATAAGCTCAAACAAATATAAGTGAAGATCATGAGCATAATTTTTATTTCTTTCTCTCAAATTAATTTAAGTGAAGCAAGAGAGAATTTCTTGAAAGTTTTACTTAATCTCAAATAAATCTAAGTGAAGCAAGAGAGCATTTCTTCAAAAATAATAAAGCACACCATGCTCAAAAAGATATAAGTGAAGCACTAGAGCAAGTCCATTGCTCATACAAAATTTAAGTGAAGCATAGAGAGCAATTCTAACAAGTCATGACATTATTTTGGCTCTCTCAAATAGGTATGTCCAGCAAGGGATCAAGACTTAAAACACAAAATAAAACAAGAAAAGACTCATATCATACAAGACGCTCCAAGCAAAACACATATTATGTGACGAATAAAAATATAGCTTCGAGTAAAATACCGATGGTCGTTAGAAGAAAGAGGGGATGCCACTCGGGGGGCATCCCCAAGTTTAGTTGGTTGCTTATTTTTGTATAATAGCTTGGGATGTCGGGGCATCCCCAAGCTTAATCTCTTCTATCCTTTATTCCTTCATCCATCATAAGATAACCCAAAACTTGAAAACTTCAATCACACAAAACTCAACAAAACCTTCATGAGATCCGTTAGTAAAAGAAAGCAAATCACTACTATAAGTGTTGTACCAAACCAATTCATATTTTATTTTTGCATTATATCTACTGTATTCCAACTTTTCTATGGAAAAAACTCATCAAAGAAAACCACAGAGCCATCAAAATAAGCACACAACGCAAAGAAAGCAGAACAGTCTGTAACAATCTGACTATTTCAAAAACTTCTAGAACTCCAAAAATTCTGAAAAATTAGGATGACCTGAGAAATTTGTATATTAATCTTCTGCAAAAAGAATTGGTATTTTATCATGCTCTGGTAAAAAATAAGAATTATTTTTGTGAGTGCAAAAGTTTCTGTTTTTCAGCAAGATCAAACCACTATCACCCAAGAAGATCCTAAAGGTTGTACTTGGCACAAGCACTAATTAAAGCACAAAAAACACAATTGTATCAGTAGCATAATTGTGCAAACACTCAAGAACAGAAAGCAAAAAGCAAAAATAAATTTTATTCATTGGGCTGCCTCCCAACAAGCAATATAGGTTTACGCCCTTAGCTAGGCATAAAGCAAGGATCTAAGTTTTGTCATCCTTCTTCTTAATTTTCTTGGAGGTATTTTCATCATGGGGTTTTGTGAACACAACATAAAACATATTATCCATAGAAAATTTAGCGTTCCTAAGTTGGTGTTCATCATAATCTTTTTGATTCCCCGCAACAATCCAAGAGTAATGCTGATTGATAGTATTGAAAACCTGTTGGATTATATCTAAAACGGGGACTTCCTTTTTGAGATTTTCATCAAAGATTTTATTATCCCGAAGAAAATGTCTTAAAGCATAGTCACTATTGTAAAGAATTTCATCTATCACATGTTTTTCATGATTCATACCATAAAAATCAAAGATTTCTCTAGCTTCCCGTATTATGTAGTCAAACTCATTCATAAGAACGAGAGTGGCCAACTTTTTAGCCCTATGATTGTTTATAGCGGGAAGCTCAAAAAACAATCTTTGTAAAGTAGGATGGGTACGAATAAATTTACTTTCAAGTTTCAGAACTAGTCCTGAAATAGCATCCGCATAAGATCTAGTAGTTTTAAGTATAGGGGCATCATCAAGACTTAGATTCCCAACACAATTGAAAAAATATTGGATACGTTCTTTTCCCATAACATTCCCTTGCCCCAAGATAAAAGTTTTAGCATCCAGATTGCCTGTATGTCCAATCTTAGGAGTAAGGCCATCATCTGTTGGTGCCATACAGAAATCGCTCATGGTTGCAAACAAAGGATAGATCTGACGAGAAAACGAGGAACGAAAAAGAGGGGCGAATAAAACGGCAAATTTTTGTGAAGTGGGGGAGAGAAAAATGAGAGGCAAATGGCAAATAATGTAAATTGCCAGAAGATGAGATTTGTGATTAGGAACCTGGTATATGTTCAAGATCCTCCCCGGCAACGGTGCCAGAAATTCCTTTCGATGTCGCTTGAAGCTACGTCGGTATTTCCCCAAAGAGGAAGGGATGATGCAGCACAGCGGCGGTAGGTATTTCCCTCAAATATGAAACCAAGGTTATCGAACCAGTAGGAGAACTGTCGGTGTCAAAACCGGCAGATCTCGGGTAGGGGGTCCCGAACTGTGCATCTAAGGATCGAGGGTAACAGGAGGCAGGGGACACAATGTTTACCCAGGTTCGGGCCCTCTTAATGGAGGTAATACCCTACTTCCTGCTTGATTGACTTTGATGAGTATAGGGGTTACAAGAGTTGATCTACATCGAGATCGTAATGGCTAAACCCTAGATGTCTAGCCTGTATGGTTATGATTGCCTCTACGGACTGAACCCCCTAGTTTATATAGACACCGGAGGGGGCTAGGGTTGTACAGAGTCGGTTTACAGAGAAAGGAATCTTCATATCCGCACGCCAAGCTTGCCTTCCACGCCAAGGAGAGTCCCATCCGGACAAGGGGGAAAGTCTTCCGTCTTGTATCTTCACGGCCCATCAGTCCGACCCACGTCACATAGCCCGGACGTCCGAGGACCCCGTAATCCAGGACTCTCTCAATAGCCCCTGAACCAGTCTTCCGATGACGATGAGTTCGGCTCTCAAGTTGTTTTCGGCATCGCAAGGCGTGTTCTTCCTGCGAATACTCCAAAGTAGTCCTCCGAACAAGAGATCTATATCCAGCTCTGTATAACAAGTTAACCTTCCAACCATAAAAACATAATACTTAAAATATATCCATTGACAGCTATTTCCAACGAAACGTCATGTTTGGCTCTGCTATCACTTTGAACCCTTTTTTGGGCCTCCCGCCCTGCGTTTCAATACGCAACTCCCATTGACACGTCAAAGCAGAGATCGTGTCCCCTTATTGTGGGATTCTCATCAATGCAAGTTTTGGTAACCCAAGTGTGTTGTTCGCATGACCCCTTGGGAATAGGCAAGTTTTAAGGCTCGAGGGAGGGGGCGCTCGATATTCGCAGTCCATATAAGTGGATAGAATCCAACTCTTCCGCCCCATGCCTCATTCTCTCTCTGCCTCTCCATCCTCGAGCTCCAGCACCCAAGTTCTAAGCTTTTCCCCCCTCTGCAACTCCTCCGACCCTGGCCGACTCTCAAGGCAAGTGGATGGCCTCCTCCGTCACGGAGGAGAACATCAAGGAGCTTCGGGAAGCGCGGTAACTAACCGCGGAAATCAAGCACATGCTTCCCGATCCAGCACGGGTCATCCCCACTCCGGAGCCCGGCGAGAGGGTGGTGTTCATCCCCCACTTCCTCCGCGGACTCGGATTCGCCTTTCACCCCTTTGTAAGGGGTCTCATGTTCTACTACGGGCTTGATTTTCATGATCTGGCCCCAAATTCGTTCCTTCACATCTCGGCGTTCATCGTCGTGTGTGAGGCCTTCCTCCGCGTCCCTCCACACTTCGGCTTATGGCTCAAGATTTTTAATGTGAAGCCGAAGGTGGTCGACGGGCAACACGCGGACTGTGGTGGTACCATGGTGAGCAAGCTCCCCAAAGTCAATTGGCCAAAGGGAGTCTTTGTGGACACTATCAAAATATGGCAACAGGAATGGTTCTATATCACTGAACCCCGCGGCTCCAAGTGGGCAGCCGCTCCAGCCTTTAGATCCAGACCCGCCGTTGAGGCTCACATCTTGGACCAACAAGGGTCTGGACTGCGGGTCAGTCCCTGAGGTGCTGCTGCTGCTGCAGAAACACGTCAGGAGCATGATAGCGAAGGACATAACCCTCGCTTACATAATCCAAGTGATGCTGATCCGCCGAGCACTTCCCTGCCAGCGGCGGCCCCTCAAGATGTGGGAGTTCAATCTGGAAGGGCGGCGAAACCTACAATGGTTCTACAGTACAACGCATAAGGTGATCTGGAAGCTGCTTTTTAAGAAGCAGAAATCATGGCCCAGGTCCTCGGACAACAACGGCCTCGACTGCAACCATCTGGCCTCTGAGGTAAATTCTGAAACCTCAGAACACCAATAGGCTCGTCAACCCAAAGGAGAAGTACTGAGTAATCCATCCCCAAACAGGCCTGGATTAAGAAGGCGAAGCAGATCTAGTGTCCGGCTCCGCTCCCCGAAGACCCAGCCAATCCTCTACTAATGAGGATGCTGGTCCCGGCACCATACCAAGCGCTGGCAAAGAAGGACAAGAAGAAGAAGAAGAAGAAGAAGAAGAAGAAGAAGAAGAAGAAGAAGAAGAAGAAGAAGAAGAAGAAGAAGAAGAAGAAGAAGAAGAAGAAGAAGAAGAAGAAGAAGAAGAAAAAGAAAGAGGAGGGCACTTCAGATGCAGTGTCTGGAGAAGCTGATGCCCAGTCTTCTCACGAGGGCGACAAGGAGGAGGAGGAGAAGGAGGAGGAGGAGGAGGAGGAGGAGGAGGAAGAAGAAGATCCTCCCCGCAAGGGCAAAAAGAGGGCGGCCTCTGAAGACCTGGAGGCCGAGACCTCTAAGAGGGACAAAATTACTCTCCCCGATGACTCAGAGTCAGACGCCGAGGCTATCCCGAAGCACCTTTGCCGGACTAAGCCCCAAGCCGACTCGTAAGTAGTCCGGGATTTTTCACACTTATTCAATCTATGAACTGTGATGATAACTCTAAGTCATATCTTTTAGTCCGGCCGCGATCTTCCCCAGCTATCCTCATCCTCAGGGGATCTGCCGTCGGAGATGATGGAGAGCGAGTCGCCTCCATTAGCTTCCTCGCCGCCTAGGGCGTATGATGCCGAGGTGTCATCCCATAGGCCCTCCCCAAGCCTTGAAGAGAGGCGGGGAGGGGGGGGGGTGATTTAACGGTGCCAGAGGGTAATACCTTGGCTGCCGGAGGACTAGGGGGGTACGGCCCCCATGAAGACCGACGACGGGGGCCCCGGTCAATCCGACCCCCAGCTGGAGACCCACACGGCCCAGGAGTCTAGTGAACAACCCCCTGCAGGAGAAGAGGGAGCGGCGACCTCTTCTAATCTGGAGGCACCGAATAGCACGGCGGACGCACTTCAAAGTGCATCCGTCCTAGACGAGCACCGCATCCTGATGGGTACGGTGTCCGAGAAGATTTAGTCCGCCAAGAGCAGGCTGAACGAAGCCTTCTCCAGCCTGCTAGCAGGCTTCGAGGTACGCAATGTAATGTTTTTGATCATTTTTATGAGAAATATGCCTGTATATAGATAGTAGCCCCTGAGCCTCTGTTTAGTTCTTTGAAAGAAAAGCGAGCAGAGGATCAATAATCAATTATCAGGTGGTAACACACTATTTTATTCGGATTAAAACATGCTTCTCGGTTAGCGGCGACTGCCCAGTCAGCGGAAGTTTCCGAACTCAAACGGAAACTGGAGCGAGCCGAGGAGGACCTAGTCCTTGTTAACACGCTGCTCGACCAGGCTCAAGGTATAATATACATCTTACTGTATGCCTGTTTATGTCCGTGTTTTGTGGAAGTCGAAGATCTGCAATGTGCGTGTTTGTACAGATGGTGCCTCCGCAGTGGAGACCCTCAGGGGTGAGCTTGCTCAAGCCAAGGAGCAAGTAAGGGTAAGCAAGGCAGCTGCTGATAAGGCAGCAGCGGACTTAACGGCCGAATAGGCCGCTCGGCGCCGTTTTGAGGAACGGGTGACCGAGATGGAGCAAAAGCTCAAGGACACCGTCGCCAAGTGCGAGTCCTTAGAAAAGGAAAATAAGGCGAAGGGGACTGAACTCGCCAAGGCCCTTCAAGACGCTTCGGAGGCGCGGTCCAAATCCCGCGCAGTGCGTGAGGAAATATGTCAAGCCAGACAGATAGCGGCTGGTAAGCCCTTTCTTTTACAGGCTAACTTTGGGGACCAAAAGTATGCCTTGCTTAGTCGATTGTGGAGTTCTCCAGACGCATATATGGATCTGCCAAAGAGTGTTGCGGACGCCGCCCATTTCTTCCAGGCCCAGGAGGGGTGCACGATGGAGAAGTTCTTCTGGTCGCAGTTTGTAGGGCAGGAGCGTCCCGTACTGCTAAATGACCAGATGGAACAATGGGCGGAGCTGCATAAGATGTCCAGCGCGGCCATGAAGAATGTCATAGTCCGGTTGTGGCCGGCCGAAGCCATTCCGGACAGCTACTTCTGCCTTGTGTGGCGTCTCGTCGATGCGCTGCCCCGAATCGACGTTGTCAAGAGGTGGTCCAGTAAAGAAGGGGCACGAATGTCCTTCACCCGTGTCAAGATGCACTGGCGAAGATGAAGGCCGAAAAGGTTGTGTCGGTGTACAAAAGAAGGGGCGCACCTTTGTACCCCTTTACCTGTGCACGGGCAGTCGGAGCCACGCCCACGGTCACACCAAGCAAAACAGGGGAGGTGAACCAAGGTAAAACCGAAGCCCAAGGCAGCCAGAGCAACACCAAGACCAAGGATGCAAACAAGCAGAGGGGCGGAGCAGTTTCCCCCGGCAAGACCCTTGCCGGGGACGGACTCAGCAGCCCCGGCAAGACCCTTGCCGGGGCAACACGCCCAAATACAAACAGAGCGAGCCACCCTTGAGCCCACGTCCCCAACACCATCAACCACGTTGGGCCAGGGCTCGGGAGGCACCTCTGTGGTGGCATGCAGATCTTTGTGAAGACAAGGAACACTCAAGATCAGTTGAGGATTAGAAGACGACGATCCTCGGCAAGATCCTTGCCGAGGAAGGCCACCAGACCGCCAGCAAGATCCTTGCCGGGGACGACAGCGTGCCACGGCAAGACCCTTGCCGGGCCACCCGGCAAGGCCCTCACCGAGGGTGTGATACATGCATTTTGCATCATGCTTTTATATCGATATTTATTGCATTATGGGCTGTGATTACACACTATGTCACAATACTTATGCCTATTCTCTCTTATTTTACAAGGTTTACATAAGGGGGGAGAATGCCTGCAGCTGGAATTCTGGGCTGGAAAAGGAGCAAATATTAGAGACCTATTATGCACAAATCTAAAAGTCCTGAAACTCCACGGAAGTTATTTTTAGAATATATAAAAAATACTGAGCGGAAGAAATACGTCAGGGGGCCACCACCTGTCCACGAGGGTGGGGGGCGCGCCCCCCCTGCCTTGTGGGCCCCCTATTGGCTCTTTATAAAGAAGGAGTAGATGGTGTTATTAGATGTTGTGTACCTGATCATGAACAGGAACAGATCCTACGCAAGTGTCACTCCGAAGCTTATGGAGGACACCACGCCGGAGATAGAACTGCACATAAGGTATTGCAATCTGGTTTCTATTGGCCTACTCTCTTCAAGGATGCCCGTAAGTTTGTCTTATCTTGTGATGAATGTCAAAGAATTGGTAATATTAGTAGACGTCAAGAAATGCCTATGAACTATTCACTTTTTATTGAACCATTTCATGTTTGGGGCTTCGATTATATGGGACCTTTTCCCGCCTCTAATGGATATACACATATTTTAGTTGTTGTTGATTACGTTACTAAGTGGGTAGAAGCTATTCCAACTAGTAGTGCTGATCATAACACCTCTATTAAAATGCTTAAAGAAGTCATTTTTTCGAGGTTTGGAGTCCCTAGATATTTAATGACTGATGGTGGTTCACATTTTATTCATGGTGCTTTTCGTAAAATGCTTGCTAAGTATGATGTTAATCATAGAATTGCATCCCCTTTCACCCACAGTCTAGTGGTCAAGTAGAATTGAGAAATAGAGAGCTCAAATTAATTTTTCAAAAGACTGTCAATAGGTCTAGAAAGAATTGGTCCAAGAAACTTGATGATGCATTATGGGCCTGTAGAACTGCATATAAAAATCCTATGGGTATGTCTCCGTATAAAATGGTCTATGGAAAAGCATGTCACTTACCTCTTGAACTAGAACATAAGGCATATTGGGCTATTAAAGAACTCAACTATGATTTCAAACTTGCCGGTGAAAAGAGGTTATTTGATATTAGCTCACTTGATGAATGGAGAACCCAAGCCTACGAAAATGCCAAGTTGTTTAAAGAAAAAGTCAAAAGATGGCATGATAAAAGGATACAAAAGCGTGAGTTTAATGTAGGTGATTATGTATTGCTATACAACTCTCATTTAAGATTTTTTGCAGGAAAGATTCTCTCTAAATGGGAAGGCCCTTACGTTATCGAGGAGGTCTATCGTTCCGGTGCCATAAAAATCAAAAACTTCGAAGGCACAAACCCGAAGGTGGTGAATGGTCAAAGAATTAAACTATCTCAGGTAATCCTATAAATGTTGAAACCGATGTTATTGAAACCGTAACCCCGGAGGAATACATAAGGGACACTTTCCGGAACGTTTCAGACTCCGAAAAGGAATAGGTATGTGGTACGGTAAGTAAACCGACTCCAAAATAGTTTTTTATGGCAATATTTCTCCGTTTTGGAATATTTAGAAAAATAGAAAAATAAGAAGCAGTCCGGGAAGGACACGAGGCCTACACGAGGGTGGAGGGCGCGCCCTACCCTACTGGGCGTGCCCCCTACCTCGTGTGCTCTCCGGACTCCGTTTTCTTGCACGATACGTATTTTGGTCGGTAAAAATTCATTATATATTCTCCCGAGGTTTTGACTCCTGTATCACGCAAATATCCTCTGTTTTTGTTTCGAGCTGTTGTTGCTACAGATTAGAGCAAGATGTCTTCTCAAGAGTTAGTCGGGGAGAGCCGGGTGTCTCATCCGGCATCGGAACCAAGGGCAAACAGCGATGCTGACCGCTTTGGGCCAGCAACGGAGGAAGAGATGGAGGCTGATCTGATGAGGATAGATGCCATGGAGGATCAAGAGTCACTTCCCGCTTCCGAGCCGGGTTCACGATGGGAGAACTACAGAGCTCAGCCTTTCCAAACTCGATTATCCCTTCCAATGTTAAATTTCTTTCTTACGAAAATATGAAGAAGAGTGTCACTTGTTCTCCCGCAGCTATGCAACACCCTTGGGTGCAAGGAGCTTTAGCCGTTACAGGAAAGCTTCGTAAGGAGAGAATGGATCTCAGGCAACAACTCAATAAGCTCGAGGAAGAGAACCGGATCCTGAGGGGCATTATAACCAATAATATCACATCACCATCCCTGAAGAAGGAGATATAATCACATGGGTATGGGCACTCCCCTTGGCAACCGCCAAGCTTGGGGGAGATGCCCCGGTATCGTATCATCATCACACTCCTATATTTACCGTTTTTCTTAGTTTGATCCTATTAGTAGTATCTTGATCTAGTAGAATAAAGTTTATGTCATGATCTAGTTTTGAGTTTTGCTTTACGATCCCTCTATGTAATCGAGTCCATGAGCTATATAATAAAGATTAGTGTTGAGTCAAGGGCTTGATTATTTTGCCATGATCTTGAGCGAATTAAAGAAAAGAGAAAAATAATAAAAAGAAACAAAGAGATCATATTGACCTTACGAAGAGTAATGACTTCACATAGAAAGAGTATGATGATTAAAAATTGTTGGGAGTTGACAAACATAGCTTTGGTCATCGTTGTAATTAATAGGAAGTAATAAAGAAAGAGAATCTCACATATAAATATACTATCTTGGACATCTTTTATGATTGGGAGCACTCATTATAATATGACATGCTAAAGAGTTGATGTTGGACAAGGAATACAATGTAATGGGTTATGTTTTCTTATATCTGAGATAAAGTATATTGTCATGGATCATCCAACATGTTGAGCTTGCCTTTCCCCTCATGCTAGCCAAATTCTTAGCACCAAGTAGAGATACTACATGTGCTTCCAAAACCCTTAAACCAGTTTTGCCATCAGAGTCCACCATATCTACCTATGGATTGAGTAAGATCCTTCAAGTAAGTTGTCATTGGTGCAAGCAACAAAAAATGCTCTCTAAATATGTATGATTGATAGGTGTGGAGGAAATAAACTTTATATGATCTTGTGATGTGGAAGAAATAAAAGCAACGGACTTCATAATAAAGGTTCATATCACAAGTGGCAATATAAAGTGACGTTCTTTCACATTAAGATTTCATGCATCCAACCCTGAAAGCGCATGGCAACCTCTGCTTCCCTCTGCGAAGGGCCTATCTGTTACTATTATCTTCTACCTTATGAAAGAGTCATGGTGATCTTCACCTTTCCTTTTTACATTTTATCCTTTGGCAAGCACTGTGTGTTGGAAAGATCCTGATATATATATCTAACTGGATATAGGGGAGCATGAGCTATTATTGTTGACATTACCCTTGAGGTAAAAGGCTAGGAGGCGAAACTATAAGCCCCTATCTTTCTCTGTGTCCGATTAAAACTCCGTAACCACAAGTATTGCGTGAGTGTTAGCAATTATGAAAGACTAAATGATAGTTGAGTATGTGGACTTGCTAGAGAGCTCTGACATAGACTCTTTCTGATGTTATGATAAATTGCAATTGCTTCAATGTCTGAGATTATAGTTTGTTAGTTCTCAATAAGGTTTCTGATTCATACTTTTGCATTGTGATTATATTATTAATTGAGCATAAGAAATCATATGACAATATCCATATATGTTGATGTTATAAGAATAATCATGATGCCCTCATGTCCGTATTTTATTTTATCGACACCTCTACCTCTAAACATGTGGACATATTTATCGTTATCGGCTTCCGCTTGAGGACAAGCGAGGTCTAAGATTGGGGGAGTTGATACGTCCATTTTGCATCATGCTTTTATATCGATATTTATTGCATTATGGGCTATTATTACACACTATGTCACAATACTTATGCCTATTCTTTCTTATTTTACAAGGTTTACATAAGGGGGGAGAATGCCGGCAGCTGGAATTCTGGGCTGGAAAAGGAGCAAATATTAGAGACCTATTCTGCACAACTCCAAAAGCCCTGAGACTCCACGGAAGTTTTTTTCAGAATATATAAGAAATTATGAGCGGAAGAAATACGTCAAGGGGGCCACCACCTGTCCACGAGGGTGGGGGCGCGCCCTAACCCCCAGGGCGCGCCCCCTGCCTCGTGGGCCCCCTGTTGGCTCTCCAGTGGCCATCTTCTGCTATATGAAGCCTTCCGCCCGAAGAAAAATGAGAAGCAACCTTTCGGGACGAGACTCCGCCGCTACGAGGCGGAACCAATCTAGGGCTCCGGCAGAGCTGTTCTGGCGGGGACACTTCCCTCCGGGAGGGGGAAATCATCGCCATCGTCATCACAACCGCTCCTCTCATCGGGAGAGGGCAATCTCCATCAACATCTTCACGAGCACCATCTTCTCTCAAAACCCTAGTTCATCTCTTGTATCCAATTCTTGTCACCAAGTCCGGGATTGGTAATAGTAGGTTGCTAGTAGTGTTAATTACTCCTTGTAGTTGATGCTAGTTGGTTTATTTGGTGGAAGATCATATGTTCAGATCCTTTACGCATATTAATACTCCTCTGATTATTAACATGAATATGCTTTGTGAGTAGTTACGTTTGTTCCTGAGGACATGGGAGAAGTCTTGCTAATAGTAGTCATGTGAATTTGGTATTCGTTCGATATTTTGATGAGATGTATGTTGTCTATCCTCTAGTGGTGTTATGTGAATGTCGACTACATAACACTTCACCACTATTTGGGCCTAGGGAAAGGCATTGGGAAGTAATAAGTAGATGATGGGTTGCTAGAGTGACAGAAGCTTAAACCCTAGTTTATGCGTTGCTTCGTAAGGGGCTGATTTGGATCCATATGTTTCATGCTATGGTTAGGTTTACCTTAATACTTTTGTTGTAGTTGCAGATGCTTGCTATAGAGGTTAATCATAAGTGGGATGCTTGTTCAAGTAAGAACAGCAGCCAAGCCACTGGTCTACCCACATATCAAATTATCAAAGTACCGAATGCGAATCATATGAGCGTGATGAAAACTAGCTTGACGATAATTCCCATGTGTCCTCGGGAGGCTTTTCTCTGTATAAGAGTTTGTCCAGGCTTGTCCTTTGCTACAAAAAGGATTGGGCCACCTTGCTGCACTTGATTTACTTTTGTTACTAGTTGCTCGTTACAAATTATCCTATCACAAAACGATCTGTTACCACTTATTTCAGTATTTGCAGAATACCTTGCTGAAAACCGCTTATCATTTCCTTCTGCTCCTCGTTGGGTTCGACACTCTTACTTATCGAAAGGACTACGATAGATCCCCTATACTTGTGGGTCATCAGGGTGCCAGCAGGGCCACTGCCAGGCCCGCACCAACCAAGTCTCCGCCACCGTTCACATGCAGGTGCCAGCTCAACCAGCTGAGCAGGCACCTGCGTGGAACATGCAGGTCCCAGGCCAACTCATCAAGCGCCTGCGTGGCGGCATGCAGATCTTCGTGGAGGCTCCACCACCACGCCACCTCAGCTGCCTGCCTGCCTACATGGCGCCGCACGCGCATCACCGGCCGGGCGCGGTCGGGCGAGGAGGAGCGGCGACGGACGGGACGGGCCTCGCCCCCGTCCCCGATAAAGCTAGAGGACACCTCAACAGCGCATTAAATGCGACTTGTCCTATAATACGAGCGATAAGCTCGCAATACTGTACACCTTCCCACCTCCTGTATGCCACTATGGCAGCCCCTTTCGACTATAAAAGGAGGCCCATGGCATACTGGAGAAGGATTTGACTCTTTGGAACCACGCACCCCACCATAGCTAGTTCGAGAGCTCAAAAACTCTCTGAAATACACCCACCAAAGCAGGACTAGGGTTTTACGCATCCTCGCGGCCCGAACCTGGGCAAACAATCCTTGTGCTGATTACTAATCCTGCTCTTCTCGCAACCCTGTGCCCCGGCAACCGTAGTAGGGATTCTTGTGATCCCATAGGTATCGTTCCACACCGACATCTTTGGCGCACCAGGTAGGGGGCGCAATTGTGAGAATCTGGTCTAGTAGCTAGCCTAGTGTTTCTTCATCGCCATGACTCCCAAGAAGAAGACGACCACGGCGATCGGCTCGTTTGGAGCCGAACGGCCCGTGGCAAGGCGGGCGGGCGAGCGATGGGCGATCGCGGATGGACAGACCCAGTGCCGCGTCCGTGAGCACCAAAGACGCTCAGTAGTCGAGCTCGGCGAAGCGGCGTTGTTCGCACGCCAAACGACCGGCCGCACGTCTCCAGATCCAAAGACGGAGCTGCCCCCCCCCCACAGGTGGCGCGGGGCCCTCCAGGAGTGTCGTTGTGCCACCCCCGGGCGGTGCAGCTCCAAGACGCCCACGCCGGCGACCACTGTGCGCTCTTCCCATGGTGTGCGCGACGAGCAGCGTCACCACGCCGGTGACCCTGCGCACCGCCGTGGGAAGAACCCTGTGCATCGTCCGCGGGATGAAGGAGTTCAGCATGCCTGCCGAAGTGCTGGCGAAAATGGCACGCAGCCGCTGGGTCGTAACGGAGCTCCTTATAATGTGGTTAGAAGTCGAAGCACGCAGCGATCCATGCAGCTATCGCCGCCACCCACGCCAGCAGAAGCTTTGGCGCGCGCGCAGCTGCTCCTCGACTTCCCTCCTGCTGTAGAGAAGCTCGCCGAGTGGAGGGCCACCATCCGGAGCCTCGTCGCCGTTGCCAACAAAGACGATCCGTGATCGGCGGGGCTCTCGGGTCGGCGCTCCACCGAGCCACCACATGCTGGCGCTGGGAGGATCGGGGGAGCTGCGGCCACGGTGCACTCTCCTCCTCCTCGCCAGCCGCCGCGGGCGTCTGCCCGTCGAGATGACGCTTGTGATAACATCTCTATAGCATCGTCCGACCCGTAGACCCGCCGCGACCAGCGCAAAGTTCTTCGAGAACGAGCTCACGAAGATGCTCGGACCACTATTGAGCGCCGGCGTGATACACGCCAGCATTTGGACAAGCGTGCGGGACCCGCTATGGACCACCCAGCACCGGGGCTCCGCGCCTACCTTACGAGGTGGGCTGCCCGCCTTTACCAAAGGAGTCTGTGGCAGTTCCAGGACCGCCCCACCGCACGCTCAAGCCCGACGCCGGCGAGAAGTACAGATGGCAAGACCCATCCGTCTCGAAGTTCTCAAGATCTACACCATCGCGATGCAAAGCGGCCGGAGCTCGCGACGACAAGGTTCTTGCCAATTATTTCACCGCATCAAGCCCGATGTTATGTCTTGGTTGATGCACTTGCCAACGGATTCCATTTCTTCTTGGTCAGATCTGTGCCATGAGTTCGTTGGCGCCTTCATAGGAGGCCACCAAGCTCATGGCCAAGCCAGTGATCTGCATATCATTCCATAGAAGGAAGGGGAAACCTCGCAAGTACATCCGAGATTCAGCCGGTGCGAGACAACATCCCCGACGCTCATCCCGCCGATGTGATCAAGGCGTTCCATCGTAATACGCGCAACCGCAAGATGCGCCAAGAGTCGGGCGATGACCAAGGTTAAGGATGTGGCCGAGCTCTACGTTCTGGCCGATAGATGCGCCCGGGCTGAAGAGGGAAGGAAGTACCCCGGCAAAGACGCCGGTGCGGAAACCGACTCTACCGACGAAGACACCGCCACCCCGACAAAGAAGGGCCGGCGTCGCAACAGGAAACACAAGGGCAAGGCCGTACTTGCCGTCGAGGGGTCTGACGACACCGGCACTGCCAAGAAGGTCAAGGCAGACGGCCCCGGCAAGGAGATTGCCGGGTGCGTCGCCTGCCGGGACTTAGCAGCTGCCGACAAGCCACTGGGCTCCGGCAAGCAGTATTGCAAGATCCACCGCACCAAGGGCCACGACCTCTAGAACTGCCAACAAGTCGAGCTGCTTGCTGAAAAGCAAAAGGCTGAGTATGAAAGACGGGACAAGGAGAAAGGTCAGGACGGTGCTGAGGGATCCGGCAAGAAGCGTGGCGGCCAAGGAAGCCCCCCCGGCAAGGACAACCAGCAAGAGAGGCCCGCCCGAGGCCGTGACAAGAAACAAGAAGACGATGATCACAACGAGGACGACGAGCCGGTGAGCAAGAGTTCCAGAAGGCTGGCGCCTTGCTGCATACTTCTCACCGCCAGCTCAAGCAGTGGGCGCGTGAGATTACAGCAGCGGAGCCGTCGTTTGACGCCCAGAAGCCGCTGAAGTGGTCCAGCACGCCCCTCATCTTTGACGCCGAGGACCACCCTGACCGCACAACCGCGGTCGGGTGTTTTCCATTGTTGGTCTTAGCAATGATACGCAACCTCAAGGTGAACATGATGTTGGTTGACGGCGGGGCCGGCCTGAACTTGATCTCGCCCGTCGTGATCAAAAGGCTGCAAATTCCTGATGGATACCTCGAAGAAACGGGCACATTTCAAGGGGTCAATCCGGGGAGGAGCCAGCCTAAGGGGAAGGCCACACTGCCCGTGACGTTTGGAGGAGAGTTGAACTACAGGACGAAGAGGATCGTCTTCAACATGGCCGAGATCCCCTTGCCCTACAACGGGATCCTCGGCGCCCCGGCACTAGCCAAGTTCATGGCGGCGTCACACTACGCCTACAACATGCTAAAGATGTCCGGGCCGTTGACCATCATCTCCGTCCCCTTCGACAAGAAGGACGCGTTGATTTGCACCGACCAACTCTACAGGAAGCGATTGCAGCAGCTGCCGCCAAGGCACCTGCCCCGCCACCAAGGCCCGGAGGGAAGAAGAAGCCCGGCAAGACCTCTCGCACCCACTCTGGCAAGCACACCTCTTCGGAGTGCTGCGCTACCTTCGAGGACGTGCCAGAGAGCTCTACCGGCAAGAGCATGAAATCCAGAGCCGAGCCACCGCAGACCAAGAAGGTGTCCGCCAGGGAGGATGGCACGGGAGGGGCCTTCACCATAGGCTCCACCCTCAACAGCAAATAGGAAGGCGCACTCTTCACCTTCCTGCGGGCAAATGTCGACGTGTTTGCGTGGCAAGCATCCGACATCCCCGGTGTTCCCAGGGAGGTGATTGAGCACCACCTAGCTGTCTGCCCTCATGCGTGGCCCGTCAAGCAGAAGGTCTAAAAGTAGGCTCTGGAGAGGCAGAAGTTCATCACAGAGGAGATCAGGAAGTTGGAAGCGGCAGGTTTGGTGAGAGGAGTGCTCCACCCGACGTGGTTGGCCAATCCGGTAGTGGTGCGTAAGGCAAATGGGAAGTGCAGGCTGTGTATTGATTACACAGCTATCAATAAGGCTTGTCCCAAGGACCCCTTCCCATTGCCGCGCATCGACCAGATTGTTGACTCCACGGCCGGGTGTGATCTATTATCATTCCTCGACGCCTACTCAGGCTACCACCAAATCTTCATGACAAGAGAGGATGAAGAGAAGACGGCATTCATGGTACGTATTGCTTTTTACGGATGCCTTTCAGGTTGAAGAGTGCTGGCTCGACGTTTGCAAGAGTAGTCCAAATTGGTTTTGAACCTCATCTCCATAGAAATATTGAGGCATACATGGATGACATAGTGGTCAAAACCAAGGACGAGCCAACTCTTGTGCAAGATCTGGAAGAGACATTTGCCAACCTGCGCAAGATCAACCTTAAGCTGACCCCTGAGAAATTTGTCTTCGGCGTTCCGTCTGGCAAGCTTCTCGGATTCTTTGTGTCGCAGCGAGGGGTCGAGGAAAACCCAGACAAAATCAAAGCTATTGAGTAGACTGAGGCACCCAAGCGGATCAAAGATGTGCGTCGGCTCACTGGCTGCGTCGCCGCCATGGGCCGATTCATCTCCAAGTCCGCCGAGCGTGCCCTTCCCTTCTTCAAAATCTTGAATAAGGCGGGCCCAATGGAGTGGACCCCAGAAGCCAAGGCGGCATTGTAGGATCTGAAGAAATACCTTTCCTCCATGCCAATACTGGTTGCGCCTAAACCACAAGAGCCGTTGCAGCTGTATCTAGCGGCAACGAATCAAGTGGTCAGCGCCGCACTGATGGCATAGAGGGAGGTCAGCGAGGAGTCAATGGCGATGGCAGAACCTGCGGACGGCAAGCCAAAGATCCCCCTGGCAGGGCCTGATGCCGGAAAGGCAAGGCCCCTGGCAGAGTCTGATGCCACCGAGGAAGTGCCTGCGCAGCCAGTTGAGGTGGTGCAGAAGAAAAAGATGATGCAGCACCTGGTTTACTTTGTCAGCTCCCTCTTGCCGGGGGCTAGGTTGAGGTACTCCGGTGTGCAAAAATTGCTCTTCAGCCTCCTTATGGCCTCGAGGAAGCTGCATCATTACTTCCAAGCCCACGAGATCACTGTCGTCACCCGCCTCCCATTGCAACGGATACTGCATAACGCAGATGCAACCAGAAGGATTGTGGAATGGGCCTTGGAGTTGTCAAGTTTTGGTTTGAAGTTTGAAAGTACCTCAACAATCTAGAGCAGAGTCTTGGTGGAGTTCATTGCAGAATGGACCACAACGCCCGACGAAGAAATCCAGGAGACCGCTCTCCCTAGCAAAGAAGCAGACCGCGACTGGATCATGTACTTTGATGGGGCTTTCTCGCTGCAAGGCGCCGGTGCCGGTGTGCTGCTTGTTGCACCCACCGGAGACACCTCAAGTATGTGGTCCAGATGCACTTTCCCAGGGAGATGTCCACCAACAACACTACGGAGTACGAGGGGCTGCTTGCTGGTCTCAGGATCGCGGCAGACCTCGGGGTTAAGAAGCTCATCGTCAGGGGTGACTCGCAGCTTGTTGTCAGAAAGGTCAACAAGGATTACCAGAGCCCATTGATGGAGGCTTATGTAGATGAGGTGAGGAAGCTGGAGGAGCGCTTCGATGGTATCCAAGCGGAGCACGTCCCCCGATTACCTATCGAAGCGTGCTGGATTCAAGCTACCTGTGGAACCAGGTACCTTCTTGCTCCGGATAACTCAACCATCCATCAAACCATCAGCGGGGCAGAACAAGCGGAGGAAGTCAGGTCCCAGCAAGTACTTTCCTACTGAGCCCCCTGGGGCTGCCGGCAAGGGTGCCGCCATGGACACTGAGCCTGCCAAAGGGAAACTGGTTCCGGCAGGGCGTCAAGCCCTGGCCATGGAGACAGCCGCGCCCATGGATGAGGAAATGCCTTTGGTCCTTGCTGTCGAGCCCCAGGCTCCGGCATGGGCGCAACATACTATCCGATTCCTCCAAACAGGGGAACTTCCTGAGGAGCAGGAAGAAGCGGAAAAAGTAGCCCGCCGGTCCTCCCTGTACCAGTTCGTCGACGACGTCCTATACAGGAGAAGGCCGGACGATGTGAAATTGAAGTGCATCCCCCGGGAGGAAGGACTGGAGCTGTTGGCAGAGATACATGGAGGCATATGTGGCTGCCACATAGGGTCGAGGGCCCTTGTCGGAAAGGCGTTCCGGCAAGTTTTCTTCTGGCCCACCGCCCTCCAGGATGCGAGGACACTAGTAACCAAGTGTGAAGTGTATCAGTTCCATTCAAAGAAGCTTCATCAACCAGCTCAAGCCCTTCAAACGATCCCTCTCTCCTGGCCATCTCGGTCTGTGGGCTCGACATACTGGGCCCTTTCCCCCGTGTTGTCGGGGGCTTTGAGTACTTGTACATTGCAATCGACAAGTTCACAAAGTGGCCAGAGGTGGAACCAGTGAGGAAGGTGACAGCACAGTCAGCCGTCAAGTTCTTCAAGGGACTAGTCTGCCGTTTTGGTGTGCCAAACAGAGTCATCACCGACAATGGCACGCAGTTCACAAGCCACACCTTCATGCAGTACATTCAAGACCTCGACAGCAAGGTATGTTTTGCTTCCGTGGCACACCCCCGGAGCAACGGCCAAGCAGAGAGGGCGAATGCTGAAGTGTTGCGAGGCCTGAGAACAAAGACCTTTGACAGGCTGCATAAGAGCGGAAGGCGCTGGATTGATGAATTGCCGGCGGTTCTTTGGTCGATCAGAACAACGCCAAATCGAGTCACCGGCCAGACACCCTTTGCCCTAGTATATGGGGCGGAGGCAGTTCTCCCCACGGAACTCATATACGGGTCACCTCGAGTGCTCGCTTATGATGAGCTTGAGAAAGAGCAGTTGCGGCAAGATGACACAATGCTCCTTGAGGAAGATCGCCTTCTAGCGGCTGTGAGAGTAGCACGCTACCAGCAAGCCTTGCGCCGCTACCATAGCCGCAAGGTTCATGCCCGAAGCTTTGAGGAAGGCGACCTTGTTCTTCGGCGCGTTCAGTCGGCCAAGAATACCAACAAGTTGACGCAGAAGTGGGAAGGCCCTTATCAGGTAATACGAGTCACCAGGCCCGGTGCAGTCCGCCTGGAGACCGAAGATGCTGTCCCAGTGAGTAATTCCTGGAAGATCGAGCATCTTCGCAAGTTTTACCCATAAGGCGGGGCTTGCCGGGCCCCCCGGCAAGCTACCTTTTTGTACAAGCTTTGCCGGCAAGGCATGTAACCCTTTGTACAAAGCCAGGCGCAGACTCTGAGCATAAATAAATGAAGCGCTGGCGCCCTAAGTTATAGCATGCATGCTAGGTCGAGTCTCTTCCTTGGTTAGGGTTGATAGTGCTTAGCGGCGACTAACCCCTAGCCTAGAGGTCGAGTGTGGGTCTCTCTGTTTCTTTTCTGTCCTCTTTTGGTTCGCAGGGCACATGAGCACTTCTGCTGAGCTACTTGGAAGAAAGGGCATGGGCCGGCGTCCCAACCCCGGCAAACCAAAGTTGTTGGGGGCTGCAAGTACAAGGATCCAACCGCGGCGAGATGAGATTGCCGGGGGCTACAGATCCAGATAAGTCTTTTATCCTCTGTCATGCATTTCGTTATGAAACTGGGATATGTGAAACCTCGTTTTATTTCTAGGCCACTGTGCTCCCCTTTTCTATATCCAAGGATTATCTCCTGGGCCCTGATTTGGTTGTAGTCGCGGCGGCAAGGAAATAGAACGAGGAGCCTAAACCCGCTTCATCTTTGCCTCCACCAAGGGCGCGAGAATGGTCGAGCGAAGCGGGGGGACGGCAAGGCCTATTGCCGGGCGGAAAACGTTTATCTTAAATAGTAACAAGGATTCGTTCCTTGTCGTGGGTTACTTCCACGAACGAAAACCCCCGGCCAACACCCCGTTTTCATTAAAAACATCCCGTACAGGTACAGTTCATACGAAATGAAAAACATGAACAAGGGGGGTTACAAGCTTTAAATTTAACAAGGCCCGAAGGCTTATAGATTAAAAAAGAGATGAGATGCCCGTAATCCCTTTCTTGTCCCTCTCCTCAGGAGGCAGGTCAAGGAGTCGAAAGGGCAAAAGGGGCGCCTAGGCGAGCTACGAGCAGCAGAAAGTACCAAGAGAACACCTCGGTGACCGCCCACAGATGGGCCGGTGATGATGGTGCCGGGAAAGGAGCTGGAAGACGAGGAGGCAGGATCGGCAATACGCGATGAAGGCGTCGATGCATGTGTACTCCGAGTTGACGGCCTTGCCGCCCGCCCTCTTCCTCTTCCGTAGCCTCCCGACGCCAGCCGCCCAAGGAGACGGCCCCGAGATGTTCAAAGAGCTGGCCTCTCCCCCGGCAAAACTCTGCCGGAGGAGAGGCCAGGTGCAGAAGATGCTGCTGCCGCACCCGCCCAGGCGCGGGGCGTTCGACGCCTAGTCGGACTCGTCCCCGTCATCTGCCCCGCTGTCCTCCTCATCACTTTCGCTCGAGGAAGAGCTTCCGTCATTGGAATCTCCGTCAGAGGAGCTCTCCACGCAGCACTTCAGGCTAGTCCCGAAGTCTCCGAAGACCTTGACGAAGAGCAGGCCGTCCTCCACTAATTTGAAGTAGAGGACAAGCCATGCCGTCAGGCTGTGGATGCGAGCGAATGTCTTCCATCCACGACGGAGGTACATGACCCGAGGAGCCGGGAAGTCGACGTCGACCCGCGTGCCCCCATTCCCGCAGCCCCTCATGTGCAATCTAAGGGATTGGGGCGGGTCACGCTCCATCTCCCGTGCAAACGGGGCGGGAAGACGAATACGGCGACGCAGAGGCCGGCACAGCCTAATGAAGAACTCGCGGGGCTGGTCTCCGACATGGCCTTCCACCGGAAAAGGCATCATCGGCCGGGGCAAAGCCGGTGCGCCGCCCCGTCCTCCTCTTCCCCGAGCACCACGACCTCTACCCCGGCCTTGCCCACGGCCTCGCCCCCTCCCCCTTCCCCTCGCAGCCGGCTCCACCACCGCGGGCTCAGGAGGAGGAGGGATGCACTATCGAGCGGCGACCCTCGCCGCCACCGTCGAGGGACCAGAATTCCCTTTCTCCATGGCGAATGAAAGGAACAAGCAGAAGCAGGAGGAGATAGATGACAGAAGAGTGCGAGATGCCATCCCCCCTTCCCCCTCCTTATAAAGGGGCGGGGTCGGGGCTCGGCTGCCCCGCTCGGCCACTCCAGCCACCAGAGGCGCAGGGAATCGAGACCGACCCACTGCCCCAATCAGCGACGGCCCGGTTTCCCGCCTCCACCATTTGCCACCCCAAGCGCATGGAGGACGCGTGGCGAACGTGCAGAATCGAGGGGACAGGTGGAGAAACCTCTCCCCACCCCGTGATCGTGGGGTGTGGACGCCTTGAAGACCGTGACCCGGCCCCGCGTAGTAAATGAGCCGCGCCTCCACGCCTCCCTCTTTTTATGGGGAAGCCGCGAGCCGCCTCTTTTACCATAATGTGACGCATGCATGCGGAAACTGCCCCACGCATGCTACCCACGTCACGCACACCCCTCCACACCGCGCCACGCTGCGCGCTGGTCGTGGGAAGCGCAGCGTGCGAAAAGTTTTACATGGTAAAACCGCCTACCCTGCCACAAGACCGCTTTGGGCCAGGCCCAACAACGTGTCCCGCTTATGTGTGGCCCAGGCCCGGGGGCTCCTATCGGTGTACAAAAGAAGGGGCGCACCTTTGTACCCCTTTACCTGTGCACGGGCAGTTGGAGTCGCGGCCACAGTCACACCAAGCAGAACAAGGGAGGTGAAGCAAGGTAAAACCGAAGCCCAAGACAGCCAGAGCAACGCCAAGACCAAGGACGCAAAGAGGCAGACGGGCGGAGCAGTTTCCCCCGGCAAGACCCTTGTCGGGGACGGCCTCAGCAGCCCTGGCAAGACCTTTGCCGGGGCAGCACGCCCAAACACCAACAGAGTGAGCCACCCTTGAGCCCACGTCCCCAACACCATCAACCACGTTGGGCCAGGGCTCGGGAGGCACCTCTGTGGTGGCATGCAGATCTTTGTGAAGACAAGGAACACTCAAGATAAGATGAGGATTAAAGACGACGATCCTCGGCAAGATCCTTGCCGAGGAAGGCCACCAGACCCCCGGCAAGATCCTTGCCGGGGACGACAGCGCGCCACGGCTAGACCCTTGCCGGGCCACCCGGCAAGGTCCTCACCGAGGACGCCCGCAGGGCCACTGCCAGGCCCACACCAACCAAGTCTCCGCCGCCGTTCACATGCAGTTGCCAGCTCAACCAGCTGAGCAGGCACCTGCGTGGCAACATGCAGCTCCCAGGCCAACTCATCAAGCTCCTGCGTGGCGGCATGCAGATCTTCATGGAGGCTCCACCACCGCGCCACCTCAGCTGCCTGCCTGCCTACATGGCGCCACACGCATCACTGGCCGGGGCGCGTGTCGAAGTGAGGAGGAGCGGCGACGGACGGGATGGGCCTCGCCCCCATCCCTGATAAAGCTAGGGGACACCTCGGTGGCGTATTAAATGCGACTTGTCCTGTAATACGAGCGATAAGATCGCAATACTATACGCCTTTCCACCTCCTTTATGCCACTGTGGCAGCCCCTTTCGACTATAAAAGGAGGCCCATGGCATACTGGAGAAGGATTCCGCTCTTTGAAACCACGCACCCCACCATAGCTAGTTTGAGAACTCAAGAACTCTCTGAAATACACCCACCAAAGCAGGACTGGAGATTTACGCATCCTCGCGTCCCGAACCTGGGTAAACGATCCTTGTGCTGATTACTAATCCTGCTCTTCTCGCAACCCTGCGCCCCGGCAACCGTAGTAGGGATTATTGTGATCCCATAGGTGTCTTTCCACACCGACATGTTGCAGTTGAGGATCCCCCCGAAAGCAAGGACCACCACACACCATAGCACTATTTTAAGGATGTACTAAAAGGTGCCCGCTGATGGTAGCTGGAACTACGTCGGTATTTCCCCGGAGAGGGAGGGATGATGTAGCAAAACGACGGTAGAGTATTTCCCCCAGTTATGAAACCAAGGTATCGAACAAGTAGGAGAACCAAGCAACACAACGTAAACAACACCTGCACACAAATAACAACACCTCGCAACCGATGTGTTAAAGGGGTTGTCAATCCCTTTCGGGTAACGGCGCAAGAAATTGGCAAGCGGACGTGAGATAAATTGTAGTAGATTGATAGATCGAACGCCAAATAAAATAAATAAAGATAAACTGCAACAAGGTAATTTTGTATTTTTGGTTTAATAGATCTGAATAAAAATGCAAAGGAAAAGTACATCGCAGGGCAAATTAATGAGAAATAAGACCCGGGGGCCATAGGTTTCACTAGTGACTTCTCTCGAGAAAAATAGCAAACGGTGGGTAAACAAATTACTGTTGGTCAATCGATAGAACTTCAAATAACTATGATGATATCCAGGCAATGATCATTACATAGGCATCACGTCCAAGATTAGTAGACCGACTCCTGCCTGCATCTACTACTATTACTCCACACATCGACCCGCTATCCAGCATGCATCTAGTGTATTAAGTTCATGGAAAAACAGAGTAATGCAATAAGAACGATGAGATGATGTAGACAAGACTCGTTTATCTATATGGCGGTAGATATAGATCCCGTCCTTTTATCCTTAGTAGCAATGATACATATGTGTCGTTTCCCCTTCTGTCACTGGGATCGAGCACCGTAGGATCAAACCCACTACTGGGCACCTCTTCCCATTGCAAGATAAATAGATCGAGTTGGCCAAAAAAACGCAAATACCGGAGAAGAAATACCAGGCTATAAGAGATCATCCATATAAGCGATCAAAGAAACTCAAATTACTTTCATGGATATAAAAATATATGACTGATCATAAACTCAAAGTTCATCAGATCCCAACAAACACACCGCAAAAGAGTTACATCATATGGATCTCCAAGAGACCATTGTATTGAGAATTCAGCGAGAGAGAGAGAGAGAAAGCCATCTAGCTACTAACTACGGACCCGAAGGTCTACAAAGGACTACTCACGCGTCATCGGAGAGGCACCAATGTAAGTGGTGAACCCCTTCGTGATGGCGTCTAGTTTGGATCTGGTGGTTCTGGACTCTGCGGCGGCTGGATGAATATTTCGACGCTTGTTCTAGGGTTTCTGGAATATTGTGGTATTTATAGAGCAAAGAGGCGGTCCGGGGGCACCCGAGGTGGTCACAACCCACCAGGGCGCGCCTGGGCCTCCTGGCATGCCCTGGTGGGTTGTGCCCCCCTCGGGGCACCCCCAGGTGCAACCAGGGCCCATTGCCTTTCTTTTGACGCATAAAAAATCATCGTGGAGTTTCTTGGCATTAGGACTCCGTTTGATATTGATTTCTTGCGATGTAAAAACATGGAAAAAATAACACCTGGCACTTGGCACTATGTCAATAAATTAGTACCAAAAAAATGATATAAAATGACTATAAAATGATTGTAAAACATCCAAGATTGATAATAAAACAACATTGAACAATCAAAAATTGTATAAGTTGGAGACGTATCAACATCCCCAAGCTTAACTCCTACTCGTTCTTGAGTAGGTAAGTGATAAAAACAGAATTTTTGATGTGGAGTGTTGTTCACCAAGTCATATCATATTCTTTTCTTTGTAGCATGGACATTTGGACTTTTATGTGATTCAAAGCAATAGTCTAGTTTTGACATAATAATTTAGATACTCAAGCATATCAACAAGCAACCATGTCTTTCAAAATATCAATGCTAAAATAAGTTATCCCTAGCCCATCATGCTCAAACATTGATGCATTCATGAAACACACTCGAATATTAACTACACCCAATACTTGAGCACGATCATATTGCCTCCTAGTTGGTGCTTTTAATGAGAGAAGATGGAGACTCAAATTTCAAAATAAAAATTGCATAAAGTAATGGAAAGGCCCTTCACATAGGGAAGTAGGGATTTGTAGAGGTGCCATAGCTCAAAGCAAAAAATTAGAGGTAAAAACATTTTGGGAGGTGTATCCATACCACCAACAAAAACGACTTAGAGTTCTGAACACTTTCCATGCTAGATATGCCATAGGCGGTTACAAAATAGAAAATAAAGTTTATTCCTTTTTCCACCATTCTTTCACTTTCCATGGCTGGCCGTATCCACGGGTGCCCTCCATACCAACACTTTCCAAGGAATTTATTATTTGACAACATAAAGAAAATTCATTTTTTTTGCATTTCGGGACTGGGCATCCCTAAGACCTTTGCCTTACTCTCGTGCTATGACAAGTGAATAAACACTCATCTCGAGAATAACACATCCAGCATGGAAAATATTAGGCACCCGTTACCGTTCCGCGAGCGAAACAAACACACAAAAGAGAAGTTTATTTTGAAAATTAGAGATGGCACATGCAAATTTGCTTAGAACGGCAAAAGAATACCGTATATAGGTAGTTATAGTGGACTCATGTGGCAAAACTAGTTTAGAGGATTTTGGACGCACAAGTAGAGCTCATACTTGGTGTAAAATGAAGGCTAGCAAAAGATTGGGAAGTGACCAACCAAGAAACGAATAATCTCATAAGCAAGCATTAAGCATAATTAACACCGAATGATGCACCACAAGTAGGATATAATTTTCATTGCATGATTATTGACTCTCGTGCATGCATAGGGAATCACAAACCTTAACACCAATATTCTTACTAAAGCACAATTACTCATCAACATAACTCACATATCACATCATCATATCTCAAAACTATTACTAAGAATCAAGTTTATTTTGTCCAATGATCTTCATGACATTTTCTTTACTCTATCCTTCTTGGATATCTATCACTTTGGGACTAATTTTCATGTGTTGCTTTTCATGAGCTCAAACAAATATAAGTGAAGATCATGAGCATAACAAATTTTCTTTCTCTCAAAATAATTTAAGTGAAGCATGAGAGAATTTATTCAAAGTTTTACTAACTCTCAAATAAATCTAAGTGAACCAAGAGAGCATTTCTTCAAAAATAATAAAGCACACCGTGCTAAAAAAGATATAAGTGAAGCACTAGAGCAAGTCCTAGCTCATAAAAGATTTAAGTGAAGCATAGAGAGCAATTCTAACAAGTCATGATATAATTTTTGGCTCTCTCAAATAGGTGTGTCCAGCAAGGATCGATGAGTTCAAACACAAAATAAAACAAGAAAAGACACATATCATACAAGACGCTCCAAGCAAAACACATATCATGTGACGAATAAAAATATAGCCTCGAGTAAAATACTGATAGTTGTTGGAAGAAAGCCGGGATGCCACTCGGGGGCATCCCCAAGCTTAGTTGGTTGCTCATTCTTGGATAATAGCTTGGGATGCCAGGGCATCCCCAAGCTTAGGCTCTTACATCCTTCCTTCATCCATCGTAACATAACCCAATACTTGAAAACTTCAATCACACAAAACTCAACAAAACCTTCGTGAGATCCGTTAGTGTAAAAAAAAATAAAACACTACTATAAGTGCTGTATCAAACCGATTCATATCTTGCTTTTGTTTATATCTACTGTATTCCAACTTTTCTATGGCAAAAACTCATGAAAGAAAACCATAGAGCCATCAAAATAAGCACACAACACAAAGAAAACAGAATCTGTCAAAACAGAACAGTCTGTAGCAATCTGATTTGTTCGAATACTTCTGGAACTCCAAATTTTTTAAAACACTAGGAAAACTTGGATAATTTGTATATTGATCATCTTCAAAAAGAATTAACATTTTATCACGTTTTGTTGAATTTGAACAATTATTTTCGTGAGCAAAAAGTTTCTGTCTTTTTCAGCAAGATCAAACAACTATCACCCAAGAAGATTCTATTGGTTCTACTTGGCACACACACTAATTAAAACACAAAATACACAATCATAACAGTAGCATAATTGTGCTAACAAGAACAGAAATAAAAAAGTAAAAATAAAATTTATTCATTGGGTTGCCTCCCAACAAGCGCTATAGTTTTACGCCCTTAGCTAGGCATAAAGCAAGGATCTAAGTTTTTTCATCTTTGTCCAACTCTTCAATCAAACACTTAGAATCCCTCAAAGATTTAGCACAAATATTTTCAATAACAACACTCCTAGGAATAAATTCAAAGATTTCATTCTTGCAAAAAGGATCTCTTATCACTTCAATAAAATCAGGGTGGATACTAATCAGTTTAATATCTTTTTTATTGCCACTACTAGATGTTGCACCCTTGTTCTTGGTAAATTTGCCAATTTTTATAGGAGTTTTTTCAGTGGTTTTAGTGGAAGCAAAAGCCGTGCTTAGATTACTAAAGATTTCCTCTAGTTTATCAATCCGTGACGGGCTTTCTTCTATTCTTTCATGGATTAAGGTACCCTTTTCTTTTAGAAATTCAAAATTTTCTCCCGCTTTTGACCCAATCTTAGTGGCAAAATTATGCATATTTTTATCTAAAATTTCCATATGATCTCCGGTGAGCATTTTCTTTTCAATAGCGTCTAATCTTTCCATAACAGGCTTAAGAGTCAAAGGTGTTTCATTAATCATAAGAGGTGGTGAGCCCACTAAATTTCCCAAATCATTAAAGGCATCAAGAGAGGGATATAGCAAGAAATTTCCACCGGTAATCATATCAATGATGAATCTATACCTAGTTGTGATGCCAACATAAATGCAACGAACAAGAACAATGGTAGATTGCTTACGAATAGATCTATTATGAGCATTGCAAATTCTATACCAGGCATCTTTTAGATTTTCTCCTCTCCTTTGTTTAAAGTTGAGAACCTCGTTCTCGGGAGTGCAAGCAATAGAGGAAGAATTATCTATAATGATAGTAACGGCAAACAAGATTGCACACAAAGACAGATCTGGCAAGAAACAGCGAACGGGAAAAAGAGAGGCGAATAAAACGGCAAATTTTTGTGAAGTGGGGGAGAGGAAAACGAGAGGAAAATGTCAAATAATGTAAATTGCAAGGAGATGAGATTTGTGATTAGGAACCTGGTTATGTTGAAGATCCTCCCGGCAATGGCGCCAGAAATTCTCCTTGATGGTAGCTGGAACTACGTCGGTATTTCCCCGGAGAGGGAGGGATGATGTAGCACAGCGATCGTAGAATATTTCCCTCAGTTATGAAACCAAGGTATCGAACTAGTAGGAGAACCAAGCAACACAACGTAAATAACACCTGCACACAAATAACAATACCTCGCAACCAGACGTGTTAAAAGGGTTGTCAATCCCTTTCTGGTAACGGCGCCAGAAATTGGCAAGCAGACGTGAGATAAATTGTAGTAGATTGATAGATCGAACGCCAAATAAAATAAATAAAGATAAAATGCAGCAAGGTATTTTTGTATTTTTGGTTTAATAGATCTGAATAAAAATGCAAAGGAAAAGTAGATCGCAAGGCAAATAAATGAGAAAGAAGACCCGGGGGCCATAGGTTTCACTAGTGGCTTCTCTCGAGAAAAATAGCAAACGGTTGGTAAACAAATTACTATTGGGCAATTGATAGAACTTCAAACAATTATGACAATATCCAGGGAATGATCATTACATAGGCATCACGTCCAAGATTAGTAGACCGACTCCTGCCTGCATCTACTACTATTACACCACACATCGACCGCTATCTAGCATGCATCTAGTGTATTAAGTTCATGGAAAAACGGAGTAATGCAACAAGAACGATGACATGATGTAGACAAGATCTGTTTCTCTATATGGCGGTAGACATAGATCCCGTCTTTTTATCCTTAGCAGCAACGATACATACGTGTCATTTCCCCTTCTGTCACTGGTATCGAGCATCGTAAGATCGAACCCACTACCGGGCACCTCTTCCCATTGCAAGATAAATAGATCGAGTTGGCCAAACAAAACCCAAATATCAGAGAAGAAATACGAGGCTATATGAGATCATGTATATAAGAGATCAAAGAAACTCAAATAACTTTCATGGATATAAAAAGATATGACTGATCATAAACTCAAAATTCATCAGATACCAACAAACACACCGCAAAAGAGTTACATCATATGGATCTCCAAGAGACCATTGTATTGAGAATTCAGCGAGAGAGGGAGAGAGAAAGCCATCTAGCTACTAACTACAGACCCGAAGGTCTACAAGGGACTACTCACACATCATCGGACAGGCACCAATGGAAGTGGTGAACCCCTCTGTGATGGTGTCTAGATTGGATCTGGTGGTTCTGGACTCTGCGGCGGCTGGATGAATATTTCGACGCTTGTTCTACGGTTTCTGGAATATTGTGGTATTTATAGAGCAAAGAGGCGGTCCGGGGGGCACCCTAGGTGGGCACAACCCACCAGGGCGCGTCTGGGCCTCATGGCGAGCCCTGGTGGGTTGTGCCCCCCTCGGGGCACCCCCAGGTGCAACCAGGAGCCATTGCCTTTCTTCTGGCCCATAAAAAATCATCGTGGAGTTTCGTGGCATTTGGACTCCATTTGATATTGATTTCCTTCAATGTAAAAAACATGGAAAAACAACAACTGGCACTTGGCACTATGTCAATAAGTTAGTACCAGAAAATGATACAAAATGACTATAAAATGATTATAAAACATCCAAGATTGATAATAAAACAACATGGAAGAATCAAAAATTATAGATACGTTGGAGACGTATCACCCGCCTTGTAGAAGGCCAATGCTCATGTAGTGTCCGAATGAACGAGTCCGAACTGTTCGGGAGTTTGTATTTATGAACTAAGTCTTTTGCAATATATTCCTGCCTTTATGAAAAAATTTATCCTCCTGTGTGGCCGTTTTTATATCTAAGAGTTCCCAGCCGTCGGCTTCAACCCCCATGTAGATACTACCGGGGTGTTCGGAATTGCACATGAATACACTTAACCCAACGTCTTGGCCCATGAAGGAGGTATCAGTGCGGCGAACCAGGCAATCAGACTATTCGGTTTCATTGCTCTCACTTAGCCATAGGAGTTTGACTATGGGTCTACAAAGTAGCCCCTAGTATGTACGCGACTGTCCCAATGTGGATGCGTTACATATGTGACCGGGAAACAGTCCTTCATGTAATACGGAAAAAATCAATAAAGATTGTAATAAGTCTCCGAGTGGCTGACCAGTTCTCGCCACATCATGACAGTTAGTTTTCGACTTTCTCTACTGAGGTGTTTATCCAGACGAACCAGAAGCACAATCGCAGTAGTTCTCCCTTTACTACCCTAGCCGATCAGACGGAACGTAAGGTAGCAAACACAGGAGCCGGGCAACCCAACCATTGACCAAAGACATGATTCGGAGCTGATGCATATAGTGCCGAGCTCGGGATGCCGAATTGTGCTATGAAGCTTTCCGGACTTTTTGTTTGGCAACACATATGTTGCCCTATAGAGCCCTTGGCAATTTGTGCCGAGGTGTGTTCGTGAGACAACTGAAGAGACGGCATAAAGTCTATAAGTAAAGATGATACCGAATAAGAATTTGGTTCACTGGAATCTGATTGATACGTCAAAACGTAATCTTACAGAGGGTACCATAATCACCAAGGCCATTTTACATGTTGGGGGTCTATGGCTAAGGGAAAAGCTCTATACAGGTTCTTGGGGAAGTTGTGGTCCACAAAACCCTTTGCGCTTTCCTGCCGCACGTCTGCACTGCTTTTGCCTAAGTAAGAAAGATTCCTTGAGAGGAATGGTCTTCGGCTATTTATACGGAATCGGGCTCGGAGAGAGAGAGTCTTTGTGAGTCTGTAAGATGAGTAGGTTTTGATTTCACCTGTGGTAAAAAAGAAAAGATGATTAAAGTAAGGGGAAGGTCGTATAAGGTCGAACCGTGCTATAGGCCAGTCCGTATATTGCCTCCGGTGATGCCCAAGGTATTTTGAGTGCATAATTGTGCATGCGTGGTACGAATTTCGCTGATGTACGTGGCGATCGACGGAGGCGAAACTGCTAATCCAGCCCTGGAATTGTCGGGCTGCCGGCATGCAGAACTGACCGGCCCTGCACATTTTAATAGGCGATGAGGTGTGCGGTTTGACAGGGCCGCTTTGTACTTCGGTCGCGATGGCCGCGGTATGCTCCTCAGTATGGAGGGAGCGCTCCATGTTTCCGTTGATTGTAATGATGCCACATGGACCAGACATCTTGAGCTTTATATAGTAGTAGTGCGGAACCGCATTAAAGCGGGCGAAAGCGGTTCGTCCGAGCAGTTCGTGATAGCCTCTGCGGAAGGGGACGATATCGAAGATCAAGTCTTCGCTTCGGAAGTTGTTCGGCGAACCGAAGACGACTTCAACTGTGATTGAGCCCATGTAGCGGGCCTCTACACCAGGTATTGCTCCTTTGAAGGTAGTTTTAGTAGTCTTGATTCTTGACGATTGATGCCCATTTTGCGGGCAGTGTCTTGATAAAGTAGATTGAGACTGCTGCTGCCGTCCATGAGGACTCGCGTCAGGTGGAATCCGTCGATGATTGGATCAAGGACCAGAGCTGCCGAACCTCCATGATGGATACTGGTTGCGTGGTCCTTTTGATCGAAGGTGATCGGACAAGCCGACCATGGGTTGAATTTTGGGGCAACCCGCTCTATGGCGTAGACGTCCCGTAGTGCACGCTTGCGTTCCCTCTTGGGGATATGTGTGACATATATCATATTCACTGTTTTTACCTCGGGGGGAAATTGCTTCTGTCCCCCTGTGTTCGGTTGACGAGCCTCTTTGTCATCTTCGTCGCTGGGTGACCCTTTCCCCTTGTGTTCGGCATTGAGTTTGCCGGCCTGTTTAAAGACCCAACAATTTTTGTTGGTAAGATTGGCGGGTTTATCGGGGTGCCGTTAATCTGGCAAGGCCGATCAAGTATTCTGTCTAAACTGGACAGGCCATCTCTGTTTGCTTTGAATGGCCTCATCCGTTGACCGGGTTTGGAGCCGCTGAATCCGGCGTTGACCACCGCATCTTGGGTTCCTTCATTATTGTTTTGACGCTTGTGCTTGTCACGTCGTGGCGTGCCATTGTCGTCCCTGGTTTCGGAGGTGCCAGGGTTGCTGGTGCTATTGCTTCTACGAGCAAGCCATTGATACGTCTCCATCGTATCGAGTTTTCCAAACACTCTTGCCCTTGTTTTGGACTCTAACTTGCATGATTTGAATGGAACTAACCCGGACTGATGATGTTTTCAGCAGAATTGCCATGGTGTTATTTTTGTGCAGAAATAGAAGTTCTCCGAATGACCTAAAACTTCACGGAGAATATTTTTAGAATATATAAAGTACTGGCGAAAGAATCAAGATCAGGGGGCCCACACCCTGTCCACGAGGGTGGGGGCGCACCCACCCCCCTAGGGGCGCCCCCTGCCTCGTGGGCCCCTTGAAGCTCCACCGACCTCAACTCAAACTCTCTATATTCACGTTCGGGGAGAAAAAAAATCTGAGAGAAGGATTCATCGCATTTTACGATACGGAGCCACCGCAAGCCCTAATCTCTCTCGGTAGGGCTGATCTGGAGTCCGCTCGGGGCTCCGGAGAGGGGAATCCATCGCCGTCGTCATCATAAACCTTCCTGCATCACCAATTTCATGATGCTCACCATCGTGCATGAGTAATTCCATCGTAGGCTTGCTGGACGGTGATGGGTTGGATGTGATTTATCATGTAATCGAGTTAGTTTTGTTAGGGTTTGATCCCTAGTATCCATTATGTTCTGAGATTGATGTTGCTATGACTTTTCTATGCTTAATGCTTGTCACTAGGGCCCGAGTGCCATGCTTTTAGATCTGAACCTATTGTGTTTTCATGAATATATGTGAGTTCTTGATCCTATCTTGCAAGTCAATAGTCACCTACTATGTGTTATGATCCGGTAACCCCGAAGTGACAATAATCGGGACCACTCCCAGTGATGACCGTAGAGTTCATGTATTCACTAAGTGTTAATGCTTTGGTCCGGTACTCTATTAAAAGGAGGCCTTAATATCCCTTAGTTTCCAATAGGACGCCGCTCCCATGGGAGGGTAGGACAAAATATGTCATGCAAGTTCTTTTCCATAAGCACGTATGACTATATTCGGAATATATGCCTACATTACATTGATGAACTGGAGCTAGTTCTGTGTCACCCTATGTTATAACTGTTGCATGAGGAATCACATCCGACATAATTATCCATCACTGATCCAATGCCTACGAGCTTTTCACATATTGATCTTTGCTTAGTTACTTTACCGTTGCCACTGTTACAATTATTACAAAACTACTACTGTTACTTTTGCCACCGTTACCGTTACTTCCATACTACTTTGCTACTAAATACTTTGTTGCATATATCAAGTTTTCCAGGTGTGGTTGAATTGCCAACTCAACTGCTAATACTTGAGAATATTCTTTGGCTCCCCTTGTGTCGAATCAATATATTTGGGTTGAATACTCTACCCTCGAAAACTGTTGTGATCCCCTATACTTATGGGTTATCAGGACTATTTTCTAGCCCCGTTGCCAGGGAGCATAGCTCTATTCTTTGAGTCACTTGGGATTTATATCTGCTGATCACTATGAGGAACTTGAGAGATGAAAAAACCAAGATTTATCCCTCTACTACGAGAGGAGGTAAGGAACTGCCATCTAGCTCTGCACTTGATTCACCTTCTGTTATGAGTAAATTTGCAACACCTACACCTGCTATTGATTCTAATAGGTCGCATGTTATTGATGGTGCCACTACTGCTATGCATGATACTTATGATGAAACTACTTCTATGCTTCATACTACTTTGCCATTAGGTGAATTTTTTGATGAACAACTTGCTAGGGTTAGAGAGAATGAAATTATTGAAACTGATAATATTAATGAAAGTGATGATGAAGATTCTCCCCCTATATATGAATTGCCTGATGTACCTGAGGGTTATGTTATGGATGAAGAAATTGCTAGAGACTTTCTAGCTTGCAATGATAGATATGATCTTAAGAAATTGTTAGCTAAGCTGAAAGAAAAATCTTTGAATGCTAGAATGAAATATGACCCTGCTTTTGCTACTTCACCTATTTGTAATTCCGATAAGGATTATGATTTCTCTGTCGATCCTGAGATAATTACTTTGGTTCAATCTGATCCTTTTCATGGATATGAATCTGAAACTGTTGTGGCACATCTTACTAAATTAAATGATATCGCCACCCTGTTCACTAATGAGGAAAATATTTGTTACTACTATATCCTCAAGTTATTTCCGTTCTCATTAAAGGGTGATGCTAAAATATGGTTTGATTCTCTTGATTCTGGTTGTGTGCGTAGTCCCCAGGATATGATTTATTACTTCTCTGCTAAATATTTCCCCGCTCATAAGAAACAAGCTGCCTTAAGGGAAATATATAATTTTGTGCAAATTGAAGAAGAGAGTCTCCCACAAGCTTGGGGGAGGCTTCTCCGATTACTTAATGCTTTTCCTGATCATTCTCTCAAGAAAAATGAAATACTTGATATCTTTTATAATGGACTAACCGATGCTTCCAGAGACCACCTGGATAGTTGTGTTGGTTGTGTTTTCAGGGAAAGAACCGTTGATCAAGCTGAATTGCTATTGAATAATATGTTGAGTAATGATAATGATTGGACGCTTCCTGAACCAACTCCTAAGCCAACTCCAAAGAAAAGGGGTATTCTATTTCTCAGTCCTGAAGATATGCAAGAGGCAAAGAAATCTATGAAAGAAAAGGGTATTAAAGCTGAAGATGTTAAGGATTTACCACCTATTGAAGAAATACATGGTCTTGATAACCCGACATAGGTAGTAAAGGTAAATTCTCTCTATAGATTTTATGAAGGTGATATCCCTCGTTATAAGTCTGCTAGCCAATGCTTAGATGAGTTTGATAATTTTATTGTTAAACAAGAAAACTTCAATGCTTATGTTGGTATACAATTGAAACGAAATGCTTATATGATTGAACACTTGAGTGATTATATGTCTAGAGTTAAAGGTGAACTTAAACTTATTAGTAAACATGCTTCTATGGTTACCACTCAAGTAGAACAAGTGCTTGAAGCTCAAAATGATTTTCTCAATGAATTAAATAATAAGAAAAATGATAATGTTGTTAGAGTGATGACTAGAGGGGGTAAAATGAGTTGGGAACCTTTACATCCTGAGGGCCACCCTAAGAGAATTGAGCAAGATTCTCAGAGAACTAATATTGAGGCACCTATTTCTTCTAAGAGGAAGAAAAAGAAAAATGATAGGACTTTGCATTCTTCTAGTGAACCTGTTATTGACACACATGAGGATCCCAATGATATTTCTATTTCTTATGCTGAAACACAATATGGTAATGAACATGAACCTAGTGATAATATTAATGATGATGTTCATGCTGATGCTCAACCTAGCAATAATAATGATGTAGAGATTGAACCTGTTGTTGATCTTGATAACCCACAATCAAAGAATCAAAGTTATGATAAGAGAAAGTTCGTTGCCAGGAAGCACGGTAAAGAAAGAGAACCATGGGTTCAGAAACCCATGCCTTTTTCTCCTAAATCATCCAAGAAAAAGGATGATGAGGATTTTGAGCGCTTTGCTGAAATGATTAGACCTATCTTTTTGCGTATGCGTTTGACTGATATGCTTAAAATGAATCCTTGTGCTAAGTACAAGACCATTTTGGATTATGAGTACAACAAATGGTTTCTAGTGGCTGAAGGCGGAAGCGGTTTGTGGATCATCAGCGTCTATGGGACTCCATTTCCCACAGGAACAGCTGACCTGGATAACTCCTATCTTCGCGAGGCTGCTGCCACCATTGCTTAGGTTCCGGGGCTGTCATCGCAACGCTCCTCTCCAAGCAAGAAATCTGGCCAAGACAATAGCCAGGGACAAGCCAGTGAGTACTTTGAATGTACTCGCAAACATTATGAACACGGGTATAATATGACAAATGATATTCATGCTCTGAAATATTCTATGATCACAATGTTAGTCATGAAATAAAAACACATGATGCACGCAAGCAGGTTGTTCATATAAAACATGAATATGCAATCAGAGAATAGAAATGAAATGCACCGATCGGGTGTCTGAAGCGACGCCTCGAAAGGACAACAACAGAAAGCGTGTCTCAGTCGGGCGTCTGAGCGACACCACATAAAGGGCTTATAAGTGAAATAAGTAACAAGCATGCCACGCGATCGAGGCGTATGCGACACCACATAAAGGGCTTATAAGGTAAACAAATAACAAGCATGCCACGATCGAGGCCCGAGCGACACCACATAAAGGGCTTATAAGGTAAACAAATAACAAGCATGCCACAGTCGGGCGTCTGAGCGACACCACATAAAGGGCTTATAAGAAAATAATCACAATGAATATCCAGGAGGTAGAAACGTCCTAGGGATACTCAATAATTCAAGTAATAAAAAGGGTTAGTCCAATATAATAATAATCATAATCATCATAAGTCACAAGTCATAATCCATGTTCCGGTTTAGCAGTTTCTCCTCCGAAGACCGACACTAAGACCAACACTTGACCCATCCCAGACTGTAGTCCTTAACCATGGACACGACTATTCGAATAGATATAATATCTGTACAGGGTGTACTCTTTACCCACGAGTAACGGATTCCTTTAGTCCATCGGGACTAATTCCGTCTATGGTCTTTTAATTGAAAAACACCTGACCCGCACACACCAGCTTAACTTACCGGTGTCTGGAATCACCCACGACATCTGTTAAGCGAAACTCTAAGTGGGGAGGCTACAACCTCGCGTAGCATGGGATCAAATTTATATCCCGCTCTCTAAGGGGTGCCCCCCTCTCGGTCCCAACCGGAAACACCCATGCCCCCGGACCAGGTGGCATGCCTACCGGATGCAGCCAGTATCTTCCACCATGGCCTCTCTGTATGGTGTGTGCTAGGAAGGGGTTGACAAGTTACTGAACCGTACCCTACCTATTGCAGGGACACGTGGTAGTACGAAACAAGTATGGGGGTTACGGGAACAAGACTCGATCTACGGTCGACTCAGGAGGTTTAAGTATTCCCTGCAAGATTAGCATAACAAATATATTTCAATCAACAGACAGAATCACCACCCGTCACACCTCATCGTGCCGTACCGGACACAACCGTCTCGACGGAGGACTAGAGACAAGCCTGTGTCTACCCAAGATAGAGGCTTTCCCGGATTCCTTCCGGTATGCATGAAATGGATACGATGGTGATTACTATCACAACGCATCGAATTGCATCAAGCACGAAATCTTCAATATGCACTTATGAGTATGTTCATATCACATAAATAATGAAAACTCCGAAACGAGGGGTGTTGTATTTGTATCAAACAACACACGACAATATTATGCCAGGGTTCAGAATGCTTGCCTTCAAGTTGTGGAGAGGCAGGGGGCATTCCAAAACATTTAGAAAGTTTTCTTCTCTCTCCAACAAATCCTATTTTTGAAAATATTCAACTTAGCACATAGTTTCAAAAATGTACAAAAATGTTGTCTGAATTTTTTGAAATAAATCTTAAAATAAACTAGACAAAATTTGAGAGAGGTAGGAAAAAGAATCAATTCATTTGGAGTTATATTTAAAAAGTTATAGCCAGTCAAAGTTTAGTCAACTTTCTGTTTTTAAATAAAACAAAAAAGGAAAAAACTTTTGAAATAAATACACGTTGAAGACGTACTCTGGAATTAAGCCTCCACTTACGCCAGCGTGGGCCGGCGCTGGGTCACAGAGAGTGGGTCCAGGGGGCCTACTGGTCAGGTTTGACCAGTCGCCCCCGCCTTCTTCCTCCTCTGGCCGAACAGAGGCGGGTCTCCGGCGATCAACACCGGCGATTGGCGGCTCCTCGCGGGGTTCTGAGGGCGGGGATGGATCCGCCAGTCTTGGGCGGTCCTCCCGTTGGTCGAGGGGGTGGAGGGGATGGAGGGAGTCGCCGGCGGCGAGCTTCACGGCGGACGACGGCTTCGGGAGAGTTGGGGCTTCGCGCTACGGTGGTTCCCGAGCGAGTTTGAGGTGCTGGGTGGCTCCGCGAGATCGAGGGGAGGAGGATGGACGCACTGGAAAGGTCAGGGGGCCCCGGTCCTTTTCGGATTTTACCGGAGCGTGGCGGCGGCCGAACCTGCCGAAGATGGGGGAGATGATGGCCTCCGGCCAGTTTAGAGAAGAAGGGAGCTTCCTACCACTTGCACAAGGCTGCCGACGAAGCCGGCGATCGGGGCTATATAGCCCGGAGAGGTCGGTTCCCGCGGCGGCCGGGGATAAACTCGACGGCGAACCGCCATTCTCTGCTGCAGGGCGACGTGGCGGCGACGCGAGCTAGCGGACGGGCTTGCGGATGGGATCAAGCTGTTCCAGGGGCAGCTGGCGCGCGCGTATGGCTCGGGTGGCGCCGTCCATGGCGGGGGCTGCTGTAGCCGGCCGCTAGTGGCCACTGCCGACCTGACGGCGGCGCCGTGGAGCTCCAGGGGTGGCTCTGTGGGGAGGGAGGGGGCGGGCGTGTTGGCTGCGAGTGGGGAAGGGCCAGAACGAGCGGAGGGAGGCGGTAGTGAGACGCGGCGGCTCGGGCGCACGCACGTGTAAAACGCGCGCTCTGGGCGCGCCCAAAGCACGCATGCTACGTGTTCGGCAAAATGCCACGGCATGCCAGAGGGCTCCAAATCACATGAGGTTTAGCAGGTCTAGGCTAGGGTCATCTAGGAGATTAGTGGACATGCTGGTTTGGTCAGGGGGTCAAGTCCACAATGCAAACTAAAGATCATGCCAAATCTGTACATGGACTCAAGGTGTTTGGCAGAATGCCAGGTGTATCTAGGAAACTCTTGGGGTGGCCAAAAGCTCCAGACCAGTGTCTCTTTAGGTGATAGAGGGGGTGGCAATGTTAGTTTGTCAAACACAAAAACTTGCTAGTGCAAATTTTTGAGAAAACCATTTCTGGCCAGAAAGAAAGGGCATAGTTTCATGGACCAAAATTACTCCAATGGGTCCACTCTCCTGGACTTAAGGGTTTTACAGGGTGGTTAATAAGCAGGAGGAAGATCATGGGCATTAGAGCAACAAAAATTATAGTTGCTGTAGAAAAAGCCAAACTGGACCAGAGAGCAAAAGAGGATGTTTTGCTCAAAATTTTCAAATAACACAAGTGGATTTTTGCATAAAGTTGAATAATATACTCCTACTAACATCCCCTAATTTTGGTGGAAGCTTTAAAAGAATATTTAAATAGGTTGTAGTGCAAAAGTGCAACTGGACCAGATTTAAAAACTTGTGGTAAAACTCAAAATCTCCGAATGACTAAGGAATATTTTTGCACAAAAGTGATTTTGGGACATCACATGTCATCCCCAAATTTTGGTGGGATTTTTAAATGAATTTATCAAAGGGTTGCAGTGCAAATGGGACCCTAAATCTTATGAAAAATCATTTTTAGAGAAATAGAGCTCAAGGAAAAAATAATTATATAAATAATTCACTGATAAAAGAAACGTCACAAGAGAGGGTATACAAGCCCAACAACATTTTTGAAAAGTTTTTACTTGGTGTGAAAACTCCACAATATCAAAGAAAAGAGAGGTTCTGAAATCAAAAGATAAACCCAGAAAATAAAATTTTAATTTCCTGGCAAAATTTTAATAAGAAAAACATGGTTAAATTTTTGGGGTGTTACAACACCATCCCCCTTAAGAAAAATCTCATCCTCGAGATTTGCTAAGGGTAGTTTTGAAAATATTACTCCTATTAGCTGAAACCAAACAGTTTACTCATAGCACAAATTTCATGTCGTCTGGGTTGGTTTTTGGTAGTTATGCCCGGAATAAAAACAGTCGTACACCAACATGCTTATGCATGGCTACTATTTAAAATAGGGGCGCACAAGCAAACAACATTTAATTATGGCGATATAGGATCACATAGCTATAAGGCGGGGACATACTAAGACTCGGTACTACTCGAGTGACTTAGTCTACTTCGTTAATATCTAGGTGGCATGCCTTGTGGACGTCGAGGCTTCTCCACGGGTTTCACCGTCGGGGTTAGCTGGAGGGGGTTGAGGGGCTGCAGGGTCGGGGTAGCGATGATGACCATCCCGGGGATTGTTGGCCACAATCCCGTTGGAGCGCGTTCCCAAAAGGCGACGAAGCACTTCTGGGGACATCAAAGTATTTTGGTCGATGACTAGGGCAGACCTCAAGGACTCGATCGGTTGTCCGAATAGCACGACTGGGTTGTCAACGTCGGGCTCATCTTCTCCTCTTGCCGGGGCTCGGCGAATCCGTTCTCCACGAGCTACGATCAGATCAAGGGTGATTTGATCGAACATATCCTCTAGTGCACTTACATAGCGCACCAGATGCAACAATGCAGGGTCCGTCTCGTGATCTCCGTTGGCAACTTGGGGTGGCCTACCATACCCGTCACGACTGGGGTAGTAGTAGAACGAGCGACAGTTAACTCTGGGCGACAAGTGTCGGAGTTCAACTATAGCCTCTCGAGCAGCTAGTTGGATGGTTTGTGGCTCAAAGGAAGTTGTCCTTCCGGTGAACCTGTAGGGGCGTTCTGGTGATAGACCCCTACCATATATGTGCACAGTGGCCCAGAATTGACGGCTCTCACCGCTCATGGGCCCTTGGTACACAACATATTCTGGGGGCTCTTCTAATGCAAAGGCACAACGGGTGAGGTTTGCTAGCACGGTCACAAAACCTCCAAGGTTGTTTGCCGTGGTTTCCTTGTCCACGATGGGGCCAGGCATTATGGCTCAGTTTGGGGAACAGGATGCGCTGTGTCGTGTTGAGGCTAGCGTGCCCTTTTTGTAGAAAAAGGGGACGGAGTCTTCCTTCACACGCTTGCGAATGGGACAATTTAGGTGTCGGTCACTGGCGCGTGATCGACAGGCTAGGCTGATAGGTTGGGCACCGACTGCCAAAAAGTGTCGGGGGCACTGTGTGACTATCTTACGCAAGAAGCTTGGCTGGGGTTAGGTTAAGGTCTGGTGGGTTCGTTAACCTAGGTTTTTCAACCTCTCTAAGATAGGATTAGCCAATGGTCAGCCTGGCTCTGATACCAAGTTTGTTAGGACCGGATTTTCGGGATATTAATTTCCCAGAAAGTGGCCCTTGTGCTCATCAGCCCCAGGATTACTGTTAGCTGATGAGGCACCAACTCAATACAGAAATTCCAAGCAAAGTACATAATATGCAGTACAAGACCATTCTGGCCTATGAGTACAACAAATGGTTTCTAGTGGTTGAAGGCGGAAGCGGTTTGTGGATCATCAGCGTCTATGGGACTCCATTTCCCACAGGAACAGCTGACATGGATAACTCCTATCTTCGTGAGGCTGCTACCACCATTGCTTAGGTTCCGGGGCTGTCATCGCAACGCTCCTCTCCAAGCAAGAAATCTGGCCACGACAATAGCCAGGGACAAGCCAGTGAGTACTTTGGATGTACTCGCAAACATTGTGAACACGGGTATAATATAACAAATGATATTCATGCTCGGAAATATTCTATGATCACAACGTCAGCCATGAAATCAAAACCCATGATGCACGCAAGCAGGTTGTTCATATAAAACATGAATATGCAATCAGAGAATAGAAATGAAATGCACCGATCGGGTGTCTGAAGCGACGCCTCGAAAGGACAACAACAAAAAGCGTGCCTCAGTCGGGCGTATGAGCGACACCACATAAACGGCTTAAAAGTGAAATAAGTAACAAGCATGCCACAGTCGGGCGTCTGTGCGACACCACATAAAGGGCTTATAAGGTAAACAAATAACAAGCATGCCACAATCAAGGCCCGAGGGACACCACATAAAGGGCTTATAAGGTAAACAAATAACAAGCATGCCACAGTCGGGCATCTGAGCGACACCACATAAAGGGCTTATAAGAAAATAATCACAATGAATATCCAGGAGGTAGAACCGTCCCAGGGATACTCAATAATTCAAGTAATAAAAAGGGTTAGTCCAATATAATAATAATCATAATCATCATAAGTCACAAGTCATAATCCATGTTCCGGTTTAGCAGTTTCTCCTCCGAAGACCGACACTAAGACCGACACTTGACCCATCCCAGACCGTAGTCCTTAACCATGGACACGGCTATTCGAATAGATATAATCTCTGCAGAGGGTGTACTCTTTACCCACGAGTAACGGATTCCTTTAGTCCATCGGGACTAATTCCGTCTACGTTCTTTTAATTGAAAACACACCTGACCCGCACACACCAGCTTAACTTACCGGTGTCTGGAATCACCCACGACACCTGTTAAGCGAAACTCTAAGTGGGGAGGCTACAACCTCACGTAGCATGGGATCAAATTTATATCGCGCGCTCTAAGGGGTGCCCCCCTCTCGGTCCCAACCGGAAACACCCATGCCCCCGGACCAGGTGGCATGCCTACCGGATGCAGCCGGTATCTTCCACCATGGCCTCTCTACACGGTGTGTGCTAGGAAGGGGTTGACAACTTACTAAACCGTACCCTACCTATGGCAGGGACATGTGGTAGTATGAAACAAGTATGGGGGTTACTGGAACAAGACTCGATCTACGGTCGACTCAGGAGGTTTAAGTATTCCCTGCAAGATTAGCATACCAAATATATTTCAATCAACAGACAGAATCACCACCCGTCACACCTCATCGTGCCATACCGGACACAACCATCTCGACAGAGGACTAGAGACAAGCCTGTGTCTACCCAAGATAGAGGCTTTCCCGGATTCCTTCCGTTATGCATGAAAGGCATACGATGGTGATTACTATCACAGCGTATCGAATTCCAACAAGCACGAAATCTTCAACATGCACTTATGAGTATGTTCATATCACATAAATAATGAAAACTCCGAAACGAGGGGTGTTGTAACCGTATCAAACAACACACGACAATATTATCTAGGGTTCAGAATGCTTGCCTTCAAGTTGTGGAGAGGCAGGGGGCATTCCAAAACTTTTAGAAAGTTTTATTCTCTCTCCAACAAATCCTATTTTTGAAAATATTCAACTTAGCACATAGTTTCTAAAAAGTACAAAAAAGTTGTTTGAATTTTTTTGAAATAAATGTGAAAATAAACTAGACAAAATTTGAGAGAGGTAGGAAAACGAATCAATTCACTTGGAGTTATATTTAAAAAGTTATAGCCAGTCAAAGTTTAGTCAACTTTCTGTTTTTAAATAAAACAGAAAAGGAAAAAACGTTTTGAAATAAATACACGTTGAAGACGTACTCTGGGATTAAGCCTCCACTTACGCCAGCGTGGACCGGCGCTGGGTCACTGACAGTGGGTCCAGGGGGCCCACTGGTCAGGTTTGACCAGTCGCCCCCGCCTTCTTCCTCCTCTGGCCGAACAGAGGAGGGTCTCCGGCGATCAACGCTGGCGATTGGCGGCTCCTCGCGGGGTTCTGAGGGTGGGGATGGATCCGCCAGTCTAGGGCGGTCCTCCCGGTGGTCGAGGGGGTGGCGGGGATGGAGGGAGTCGCCGGCGGCGAGCTTCGCGCGGACGACGGCTTCGGGAGAGTTGGGGCTTCGCGCTATGGTGGTTCCTGAGCGAGTTTGAGGTGCTGGGTGGCTCCGCGAGATCGATGGGAGGAGGATGGACGCACTGGAAAGGTCAGGGGGCCCCGGTCCTGGCCGGATTTTACCGGAGCATGGCGGCGGCTGAACCTGCCGAAGATGGGGGAGATGATGGCCTCCGGCCAGTTTAGAGAAGAAGAGAGCTTCCTACCACTTGCACAAGGCTGCTGACGAGCTTCAGCGCGATCGGGGGGCTATATATAGCCCGGAGAGGTCGGTTCCCGCGGCGGCCGGGGATAAACTCGATGGCGAACCACCATTCTGTGCTGCAGGGCGACGTGGCACCGACGCGAGCTAGCGGACGGGCTTGCGGATGGGATCGAGCTGTTCCAGGGGCAGCTGGCGCACGCGTATGGCTCGGGCGGCACCGTCCATGGCGGGGGCTGCCGTAGCCGGCCACTAGTGGCCACTGCCGACCTGACGGTGGAGCCGTGGAGCTCCAGGGGCGGCTCTGTGGGGAGGGAGGGGGCGGGCGTGTTGGCTGCGAGTGGGGAAGGGCCAAACCGAGCGCAGGGAGGCGGTAGTGAGACGCTGGCGCTCTGGCGCACGCTACAGTAAAACGCTGCCTGGCGCTGCAGTGCAGAGCACGCATGCTGCGTGTTCGGCAAAATGCCACGGCATGCCAGAGGGCTCCAAATCACATGAGATTTAGCAGGTCTAGGGTAGGGTCATCTAGGAGATTAGTGGACATGCTGGTTTGGTCAAGGGGTCAAGTCCACAATGCAAACTAAAGATCATGCCAAATCTGTACATGGACTTAAGGTGTTTGGCAGAATGCCAGGGGTATCTAGGAAACTCTTGGGGTGGCCTAAAGCTCCAGACCAGTGTCTCTTTAGGTTATAGAGAGGGTGGCAATGTTAGTTTGTCAAACCCAAAAACTTGCTAGTGCAAATTTTTGAGAGAACCATTTCTGGACAGAAAGAAAGAGTATAGTTTCATGGACCAAAACTACTCCAATGGGTCCACTCTCCTGGACTTAAGGGTTTTGCAGGGTGGTTAATAAGCAGGAGGAAGATAATGGGCATTAGAGCAACAAAAATTAGAGTTGCTGTAGAAAAAGCCAAACTGGACCAGAGAGCAAAAGAGGATGTTTTGCTCAAATTTTTCAAATAACACCAGTGGATTTTTTCATAATATACTCCTACTAACATCCCCTAATTTTGGTGGAAGTTTTAAAATAATATTTAAATAGGTTGTAGTGCAAAAGTGCAACTAGACCAGATTTAAAAACTTATGGTAAAACTCAAAATCTCCAAAGGACTAGGAATATTTTTGCACAAAAGTGATTTTGGGACATCACATGTCATCCCCAAATTTTGGTGGGATTTTTAAATGAATTTATCAAAGGGTTGCAGTGCAAATGGGACCCTAAATCTTATGAAAAATCATTTTTAGAGAAATAGAGCTCAGGGGAAAAATAATTATATAAATAATTCCACTGATAAAAGAAATGTCTCAAGAGAGGGTATACAAGCCCAACAACATTTTTGAAAAGTTTTTACTTGGGGTGAAAACTCCACAATATCAAAGAAAAGAGAGGTTCTGAAATCAAAAGATAAACCCGGAAAATAAAATTTTAATTTCCTGGCAAAATTTTAATAAAAAAACATGGTTAAATTTTTGGGGTGTTACAACACCACCCCCCTTAAGAAAAATCTCATCCTCGAGATTTGCTAAGGGTAGTTTTGAAAATATTACTCCTAGTAGCTGAAACCAAACAGTTTACTCATAGCACAAATTTCGTGTCGTCGGGGTTGGTTTTTGGTAGCTATGCCCGGAATAAAAACAGTCGTACACCAACATGCTTATGCATGGCTACTATTTAAAATAGGGGCGCACAAGCAAACATCATTTAATTATGGTGGTATAGGATCACATAGCTACAAGGCGGGGACATACTAAGACTCGGTACTACTCGAGTGACTTATCGCATATTCCAGCTCCAACTCCATCTCCAAGCGCGGGAAGATGATCGAAGGCTTCAGGAGCAAGTGGGTCCTGGTGGATTTCGGGCGCATCCACCCCCGACTGGCGCTGCCGTCGGGGCAGCTCAAGACCGTTGATACGTGGTCTCGCGCGGAGCTCATCGACCCTCATTCGAAGACGGTGCTGAAGAGGATGGACGCGGACCTGAGGCTAGACAGCTTGGGGGCGGCGAAGCTGACCGGGGCCACGCTCCTGAGGGAGTTCCTGGAACACTGAGTGGCTCTGCTCCGGGAGCATTCACTCCCGTTGTGGAGGCTTGGGGAGGCAGGTGACGCCCTTCGCCCGAGCTCCGAGGCCCTCTCTGACGAAGATCTGGTCGCGGCTCTCCATTCCTTGGTCGGGGGAGACGTGGCGAGGCCGGAGGGCGCTCCTGTCCCCCTGTTCCTACGCGACGACTGGGAGCAAGTGGTGAACGCCATGCCCACCTTCAATGGTGAGGGCCTGGTGCCCGCCGGGGCTCCCGAGGATCTGGCGATGTTGGCGACGGTGAATGTTTCCTCCGGCAACTCCAGCGGGAGTGAGGAGGAAGAAGAGGAGGTGGAGGAAGAAGGGTCTGACTTCGAGGCGACTGGCGAGGAGTCGGGGGATTCCTTCCCTCGGCGCAGGTCCCGTGCCCTTCGCTCCATGCCGGACGACGACGAGGCCGGCACCAGGCGAGGAGGGGAGGATTCTCCCCTGGTTCCAAGGAAGGGAAGGTCGGGGCTGGTTCTCCCAGGGTCCGTTCTGGCTCCGGGGCGGTCTGAGGCCAGCTCCGGCCTTCCCGACGCGCCTACTGCTTCCGGACCTCCCAAGGATGACCCTAGCTGTAGGCTTTCGGGCTTCAAGTTCGGCCGGAGGCTGCTTGAGTCCATGGACGACGACCAGTAAGTGTTCGATCCATGGTGTGCTTTGTTTCTGCCGCCGAGGCTTGACGTATGTATTCTCTTGGCCAGGTCGGCACCTGCAGCAAAAAGGCCGAAGGGGGCTTCTGCGGCCCTACTTGAGGCGGGTTTGCCTGCCGAGGCTGCGGCTCCGTCTACGGGGAAAGGTAGCAGCGAAGCTCGTGCCTCCCCTGCCCAGTCATGCTCGCGGGCCCAGCAGGGTCACTCTGGCGGTGAGTCAGCACCCGTGGCCCCGCTGACTCTGGAGGTGCCTGCGCTTGACGCTGTCGCTGAGGTGCCCAAGGCCCGGGGGGCTCCTCCTTCCCAAGCCGTGATCACGCTGCCGTCTTCTACACCTGCTCCACTGCCCAGTCCTTGATCCCTCGCCATCTGGACCAGGCTGCCAGCAAACTGAGCCGGCTGCAAGAGGATCTCCGGAATGCTGACCCACGTCTGGTGGCCGGGGGCCTGGAGCTAGCTTCTGGCTGGGCCCGCTCTGCCGCCTCCGTCCGAGCAGCGCTGAACCAAGCCGCGTCGGCCTTCGATGGGGAGAAACAAGCTGCCTGCTAGGCCAGGGCCGCTCGCGATGCTGCCCAGGGCGACGCCGCGGACGCCCGGGACCGCTGCAAGGCACTGGAGGTCGAGCTGCAAGGCCTGCGCGACGAGCTCGCCAAGGAGGTCCGCGGCCGCCAGGAGAAGGAGAAGGAGATGGAGGCTTGGGAGGCTGCCGTCAGGGACCGGGACGCCAAGCTTGATGACTGCTGTGGCTGGTTGGAGACACTGGAACAGTCACTGAAAGTGGAGAGGATCGAGCTAGATAGGAAGGCAAAGATCCTGGCTGAGGATCGGGTGGTCTTCGCCAGGTTGGAGGAGAAAGCTCGCGCCGCGTTGAAGATGCTCTACGAGGGTGGCCTGGAGAAGCCGTTGGCTGGTGCAAAGGACGGCCCCGCCAAGCTGCTTCCTTTCTTGGTCCGTGCACTTGAAGATGTCGCGGACAGCCTTGGCCCCATGGCCGAGGCCGAGGCGCATGCCCTGTCTTCTGCAGCGCTGACGCGTGTCCTCAGCCACGTCTACCTTCGCGACCGCAGCGTCGACCTTGACGGCCTGCTGATCTCGTGAGCGGCGACCTTGCCGCTGCCGCTGCCGAGGCCGTGAAAGGCCGAGCCGAGGCCCCTTTGGGAGGTTCCGCGCCTTGAAAGACCTTGCACAGGCGTGGTGCCGCCAGCCCGCTGCCTCGGGAGGTGGAGGCGCCATCGAAAGTGATCCTTCAGCAGCTTCCGCCTGTTTTAATTCCTGCAACATGAACCATGCCTCGTAGAGGTGTTTAAACTTGTGTTTGGCGTTGAAACGACTTATGGCTTGTAATATTTGCTTCAATTAGATTCTTCCCACCTACTTACGTGTGTTCTACGTCGGCAGGCCCGACCCACAAGATACCTCAGCCGCCGCTAGCCCCGACCGGAAACCAGGACGGGACTAAGGAGTGAGGGGCTACGTGGCAAGTTAGGCTCCTGAGTCGCGATGCTCAGGAGTCCCCCTTGATGCATGAACAGTAAGTAGGGACGGGAGGCATAGGAGTGGATTAGTCGTTCTACGTCGGTAGGGCCCGGCCCAGCGCATACCTCAGCCGCCGTTAGCCCCGACCGGAGACCAGGACGGTGCTAAGGGGTGAGGGGCAACGTGACCAGTTAGGCTCCTGAGCCACGATGCTCAGGAGTCCCCCTTGACGTTCAAACGAGTTTTCATACCTTGGCTCCGCTCGGGGAGGCGCGCGACGACCAGGTCCGAGGGACCTGGCTGGGTAGCGTATGTTCGGGCGTGGCCCGGGCGCAGCCCCCGTGTCCAGCCCCCTCACGCAGCACTCCCGAGGGGAGGCGTTGCGATGGCGCCAGATACTGAGCTTTGGGCTCCATGAGGTTGATACGGTTGTGAGCCGCCCTCGGTTGTTTATCACCAGCGCGGAGCATAACGCTTCCGTATGTGTACGGGCATAGCTGCTCCTCGGCAGTGTCGTCAGCCAGCGCGGAGCATGGTGCTTCCACTGGTACGTGGGAGGGGGCTCCCCTCCGGGAGGAGCCCTCGGGGCGTGTACAACCCCGCCCTGACACATGGCCGGCACGGTAGGGCTAGGAGAGGTGTATCTGGGCACCCGTGAGCCAGCGCGGGACTCACGAGGCCCTACCTCGAGGCGGGTTGCACCTGGCTCTGGGCCTTTATCAATGGTGTGTTCATGCAGGGTGGTTAGAATGCAAATGCTCTACGTCCTCAGGTCCCGGCCCTCGAGCGAGCTCAGCAGCCGCTGGTATGACAGGTCGCGATGCCGTGGGTCAAGGCCAGGTGGTGAGGGCTGGAGAGCCAGTAAGAGCCCATGAGCCGCAATGCTCAGGTACCCGCCTTTTAACGTGCAAGCGCTTTGCATTAGGGCGGAGAGGTCCGCAACAGGTAGTAGGCAATAATCACGTGAATCAGGTTAAGCGCGGAGGAGCAAATCCATTTAGGTAGATGCGGAGAAAGCACACGCCACTGGGTCTGGCCCGAGCGGCTTGGGGATAATGCAGCCCGAGGGGCGCCCCCAACAAGGTAAGTAAAGAACATAAGAAAAACGGATACATGCCGCATGGAAGGACCCACGCGGCCTGGGAATGATGCAGCCCGAGGGGCGCTCCCAGCTGAAAACGGAACATGGAAAGGTGTCACCTGGTATGGTTGGAGGTGGAGGGATGTTGAGTTAGCGGATGATGCGTGATGAGGAAGCCGGCCCTCACGAGCCCTCCGGACCTGGAGCCTCGGGAGGCTCCTGGGGCACAGGGGGATCTTCGAGAGCCATCTCCATCTCTGTCAGGACTGCGCGCTGCTTGACCTCCTGAGCCTCCAGAGCGCACCTCAGCAGGCGCTGATGGGCGGCGACCGCGTTCGGTAGGCCGAAAGGCATGCGAACATAGCCATGAGGTGGACCCTCGCAACGCCCCACGCGTGAGGGCCAGAGGCGCCCTGAGACGCGGCCCGGTTGAGCCCTGGTATGTTGATGCAGACTCGCAGCCCACCATCCTCGCCTGGATGTGGGGCCACGACGGGCAAGCGGCGACAGCCGCACATAACTCTTGACTCCTGTAGCTCCTGGATGTTCCTCGTGATGAACTCCTGAGGGTTTGGCCCTCCTTGCCTCATACCTTCCTGAGGGAAACGTGCCTTGAAGCACGCCTCCAAGTGGTGCCCGAGCGCCTCCCTCGTGACTCCGGCTAGGTCGGTGGCTCGCCATGAAAGAGCCCCCGAGCCCCGCCTGAGGAGGGCGCCGGGCGCGCCCTCCTATGCGATAAAGGGTGGCGCCCCTTGAACGGGCGTGGGTCCTGTTGCCACGCCTCCAGAGGTGCCTACCCCATGAGGGTTTGGACCAGGTGAAGCCTTCTTCTTCTTAGGGATCGCCCCGGGAAGTCTCCCGCTCCTGTGATCTGGGTCTTCGATTGCTGCGGCTTGGAAGGCACGCTCAAGAGAACACACTGCATCCCTTTCCACACAAGGCACTGTGATGACTCCACCGCTTCCTGGCATCTTGAGGACATTGTAGCCATGGTGAGTCACTGCCATGAACTTGGCCAAAGCTGGGTACTCGACGATGGCATTGTATGGCAGGCGAATGTGGGCGATGTCGAAGTCAATGAGCTCGGTGCAGTAGTTGTTGCACTGTTCGAAGGTGACAGGAAGGTGAACTTTCCCTATCGGGACGGTGGAGCCATCGGTGACTCCTGAGAAAGGATTGGTCGGCTGAAGCTGATCGTATGGCACTTTGAGATCGTTGAACGTCTCGACAGATAGGACGTTGAGTCCTGCTCCCCCATCGATGAGGGTCCTGGTGACTTGCACGTTGCTGATGACTGGGGAGCAAAGCATGGGGAGGACTCCGGCCGTTGCCGGGCACTTGAGCTGATCCGCTGAGCTGAACGTGAGAGCGCACGATGACCACCTGAGAGGGCGCGTGGCCTCAAGCTTGGGGAGGACTGCATTCACCTCGCGAGCAAACTGCTTGAAGATGCGCTGAGAGGCTGGGGCCTGAGCACCACCCAGGATGCAAGCGATCGCACATGCTCCCTGGAAGCCCCAGCCCTTCGGCCCGATGATGGTCTTCAGACTCCTTGGCGGCTGCGGCAGAGGTGGGAGCCCTGCGTTGCCTTGAGGGTGGTCCTCGCGAGGCTGGTCCCTCCAAGCTCCCTCGCGAGGCTGGTCCTGCCAGCGGTCCTCGCGAGGTCTGTCACGCCATCCTTAGCGAGGGCCACGGTCTTCCCAGCGTCCTGCGCCTCTTCCTCCTCCTCGGCCGTAGCCCGATCATTGCGCCGGGCGCCGCCCGACACGCCTTTCTCGCACGGCCCCGAGCTCCGGCATTCGTTGGTGTTGTGGGTGTGGAGGTCGTGGTATACACAGTACCGGCTGCCCTTGGATGACTCGGGCTGATCCCTACCTTGCTTGGTGTCTGGTTCTGCCGCGAGCACGGCAGCCCCGTTGCGCTTCACGTCCTTGACCTTGGGCTTCTTCTCTTCTGGATCAGCAGCCGGAAGCTCGAGGAGGGAGAGGCGCCCTTCCTCAGCCCTGGCGCACTTGGTCGCCAAGTTGAACAGCTCCAAGGATGTGCACAGGTCTTCATGCATTGCTAGCTCCTCCTTCATCTTGACGTCACGCACGCCATCGGAGAAGGTTGAGATGATGGCTTCCTCAGTCACCTTGGGGATCTTTAGGCGGGCGTTGTTGAAGCGCTGGATGTACTTTTGCAGGGTCTCTCCTGGCTGCTGCTTGATGCGGCGCATGTCGCTCACGGCCGGAGGCCGATCGCGAGTGCCTTGGAAGTTGGCAATGAAGCGGGTGCGCACCTCGTCCCAGGAGGAGATCGTGCCGGGAGCCAGGTTCGGGCTCCGTCCTTGAGCGCCATGGGGAACCAGTTTGCCATGACCTTTTCGTCCCCGTTGGCGGCTTCGATGCCCAGCTCATAGAGATGAAGGAATGTCAGGACCCCGATTCCAAGTCACATCGACCTAGCCGGTAACACCTCATATCACTTTGCGGCCTCACGCACGGTATTCCCATGGGTGTCGCCTTACCATGGCCCGGGACCGTTTGCGCCTTTTGGCTCACGTATATGATAGTGTTGCTATCATCCATATGACAAAGAACCCGGGCCGACATGGCTAGTCGTGAACCCAAAGCGGCACTAACCCATGGGGACAGGCATACATGAATCACATCGAGCATGTCGGTCATCAACGTATGAATTGGATGTAGCACCGGGCTAACAGGACTCCGGTATCCCGGCTGTAGCAGCTAGGTAGGACTCGAATATCACCGCGTGACATTTCCCGAAGGACGTACATAGGAACGAAGTGAAACACATGCCGCCAGTCAAGTGTCCAAGCAGTAGTCTTGGGCTAGCAGGACTCCGTGAACCGGGCTATAGCGGACTACTATCGCTCGGAAGCACCAGACTACATTTCCCCATATGAGAGGCTGCCAAGGATAACAACTAGATTGTCGGATCCCACACATACCAAGCATTTCAAACATACACACAATATGCTCAATATGTGTAAATACAACATGGCATCACAACATAACTCTACGACTCAAATATTTATTCATTAGGCTCCGAGGAGCGAGATATTACAAACATGGGTCTCATGACCCAACACTCGAAACATACAAGTCAAAGCACAAGCGAAGCTTAACATGTCCGAGTACGTACATCTATAAATGAAAAAGGCTGAGAAGCCTGACTATCTACCAGATCTGCCGAGGGCACAAGATCGTAGCTGAGGTAACAAGCTAAACGTCAAGTCCACGCTGAACTACTAGCGAGACCAAGTCTCTCTCGCAAAAACATAAAATAGGCAAACGTGAGTACAAACGTACTCAGCAAGACTTACATCGTAACTAACTACATATGCATCATTATCAAAAGGGGGTGGTGGAGTTTGACCGCAGCAAGCCAGCTTTGACTCGGTGGCTATCCTAAACTACGATCGCAAGTAACTCTTTTGAGGTGGCGCACACGAGTCCACATATTCACCATATCAATACACCACTATGGATCCGCCCCGCCTCCCTCACGAGAACGCCATCCATAGCACTCACGCTTATCTTGCGCATTTTAGAGTATCCACTTTCACTTGTCTATGAACTGTTATAGGCAACCTGTAAGTCCTTTTCCGCGGACACGGCTATTCAAATAGATCATATTAACCTGCAGGGTGTACTTCTTCACACGCTCTCACCACTTACCGCCTTTTACACGACATGTACTCGGCAACCTTCAAGCGGAAGCCCAACGTGGGTGTCGGCCACAGCCTACCTAAACACTCAAGTCCCTAGTCCAGGTTTATCGATATTCAGGTTCCATCCGCAGGAGTCCGCCGAGGTTTCCCATACAGCCCGAACGATGTGTGCGGGTTCCCGAGATACCAAGCGGGCACTTTCGGTACACCGGCCACGTGTATCTACCGCATCATAGCCAACCTCTAGGGTCAGCGCTGCGCACGGCCTCCAACACATATCCTACAAACACCAGAAACTAGTTGCAACTCCTGGACAGAGAACAAGGGTGGTTAAGAAGCCGAGAGGGTCCATTGGTTTCGGGCCCAATGCGTGGTAGTAACTATTTCATGGATCACAAAGACGGAACTCAGTTCCTGAGGACGGCTGCAATGAGACAACCCACCATGTACTCCTACATGGCCTCTCACCGCTACCTTTACCAAATCGTGTTCACACCCTTAGCTCACACACAGTAGGACATGTTCACACAACTCCGACTCATCCTCGATGAATCAGACCTGACTCAACTCTAAGCTGTAGCAGGCATGACAAACAAGCATGAATGAGTAGGCACAACAGGGCTCAATCAACTCCTACTCATGCTAGTGGGTTTCATCTAATTACTCTGGAATGACAGGTCATGCAGAGGATAAAGGGGTTCAGCTACCGCAGCAAGTAACACATGAGTCGTTTTTGTCCTAATGCAGTAAAATAGAGCAGGAGCGAGAGAGTGGGATTGTATCGGAATGAACAAGGGGGTTTTGCTTGCCTGGCACTTCTGAAGATAATATAGTTCTTCATCGGTGTCATCGAACAATCGTCGGAACCACGTCTATCGAGAGGGGACAAACACCGGCAACTGAGAAAGAACACAATCAATGCAATGCACATTCACATGAATGACATGTCATGTTAAGGAACTGAATTGACCTAATGCAGCAGTAAGCCAAGTTAATTGAAGTGGAATTCAAACAAGGTTAAACTCCAACTCCCAAATGTTATTTCATAAATTGCCCTAATCATCATTTCTCCTATTCAGTGAGGTTAACTTGTTCAAACATGCATGATCATGGCATAAACAGATTCTTCATATTTTTCTGATCATTTTTCATATATAATTTATTTAATTTGGAGTTACGGTTGAATTACTATGCTTTTTAGAAGTTTTAGCTATTTTCTGAAATAAATAAATCATTTTGATTTATTTTAAATCCCAGAAATTAATTAGTGCGTCAGCATGACGTATTATTGACGTCAGCGGGTCAAATGCGGCGGTCCAGGTCAAACCCTGACCTATGGGTCCACTGTGTTTAACTAAACTAAACATGATTTAATCTGTGTGGTTAAATATGGGCGTGGGGCCCAAAGGTCGCTGACACGGTGCGGTGATTAGTGGCTAATTGCCAGCCACGCCGACAAGTGACGCCGGCAACCACGGCGATGGCGAGACCTTGCCGGAGTTGCTCGGGACGGCGCTGACCCGCTGGCTGGTCGCTACCGAGGGCACCAGGAGGGAGCCCGTGCTCCCGCGCATCTAGGGGCGCACGCAGCTGGGCACAGGGAGGCCGGGGTCGACGGCGGCGACCACTTAGGCGGCGGCCGGAGCTCGGGTTTGGTCGTGCGCGAGGCTGTGGCTTGCTAGCAAGCGAGAGGAGTAGCAGAGCATTGGGGAAGCTCCAGGAGCTCGCGCACATGCTTGGTTTGGTCCGGGGAAGACTGCAGCGGTGGCACGGTGGCAATGGCGGACGGGCGGCGCCGCCAAGGTGGGGAAGCTAGCTAGGGAGGGGAACGACAGGATTCCAGGGGAAAATGGAGAGTGGCTCACGGAGGGACTAGCAGAGGCGACGGCGAGGTCGGGAAGTGCTTTGAGCCCGCGAATCGACCGCGAGGTCACCGCGGCTGGAGGTTGAAGATGAGGCCGGGATGACGCTGCAGGCTCCCTGCGGTCACATGCGCTGCTGTGTAGCTCCACGGCGTCGGGTGGAGCTCTTCACCCGTGGTGGTTGGGCGGGTGGTGGCCTATGGCCACGGCCACGGCGACGGCGTGCTCTCGGGCTCACAGGAAGAGAGGGGAAGAGGGAGCCGAGGAGGGGAGCGGTCCAGAGGGAGAGGGGAGAAAGAGGGAGGCTCTGGGTGCCTCCGTGGCGTCGAGGAGGTCGGGAGGCTGCCACCGCGGGCAGGAGGTGGCGGGCTCTCAGCGCTGCCACGCCTCGCCTCTGCCTACTGGCAGAGGAAGACGATGAGCGGCGGGGTAGGTGGGCTGGGCTGGTCAAGCTGGGCCGGCTACAGGTAAGTGGGCCAGGTCGGTTCCTTTCTCTCTCTCTCTTTTTTATTTGTTTTAGTTTTTCTATTATCTGCTTTAAGTTTGTAATTAAAACCCAACAAAACACTTTGGTTAATTCTGTAAATTTTTGTGAGGAATATTTGAATTATTTTCAAACCACACAATAAATTTCAGAATATTTGGAGCAACCAATATTTAATGGTAACTTTTAAACTCCAACTCAAATACCATAATGATTTAATTCAATGACCAAAATGTCCTGGAAAAATATGCATTACTCTGGTAGAGGCTTTCACTTTTTTTCCATAAATCATGGACATTTTAAAAGGATATTTTGAGGTCATTGAAAATATTTTGGTTGAACCTATTTGAATTGCTTTAATGCTAGGGTTTAGGCAATCCCCATTTCAAGTTTTCTTAGAAATTTAAACATGATGCATGGATGCAATGCCACTAGTTACAAGCAAGCTCTAGGGCTGTGACAAGGAACTCCGCGGGGTCGGCAGTGCCGTCGTAGCGAGGAGGCAGGTCTGGCTTAAACTTGCCGGGCCATGCGACGCTACGTAGCTCGGCGGTGAAGGCGTGGCAGCCTGCAGTGGCCATCGGGCTCTCTGCTGATGTGGAGCTTGCTCTTGTGGATTCCCGCGCACCGCTGCCTGGAGCAGCGCGGGGTCTTGACGCGGTGGCGCTGGAGCGCGATCATGGCGCTCCGGTGCTGGGAGCATGCGAGCACCTTCTTGGGGACGCGGGATCTCCTGGCAGCTCCTTTCTTGTTGCGCGGGCGCCGGACGCGGAGGGTCTCGGCTTGGGGCCACGTGCCTTGGAGCCAGGGCGCCTTCTTGGGGAGGAGGTGGCGGAGGCACCTCCTGCTCCCTGCCTCCCGCGCGGGGTGAAGGGCGAGGCAGTGAGAGGGACGGCACGGGGGAGCCCCCTGCGGCGCGGTCGAGCTTGGCGACGCGGTCGAGCCACTCTTTGTAGACGTTGTCGACAGGGCAGTAGCGCAGGAGCTCGTTCACCGCGATGAATGTGGCTCGAGCCTCCATGGGAGCGCGGTGCGCGCGGGACGAAGAACCAGCAGGGGCGAGCGAAGGAGTAGCGGTGCGGCCCTCTCGCCTCACCGATGGATGCAGGGACGAGGCTCTGCTGCTCGTTCGCAGGCCGGCGGTGGCGCGGTGGCGGCGCGGGGAACGACGGGGGTGTCCGCCGACGGGAGCCGTCTGGGCGACTCGAGCGGCGCGAGCAGCCTAGCGCTCGGCGCGGGCTCGGCGAGCATCAGCCATGGACACGACGAAAGATCACACGCGACCAGCGGAAGAAAGATTCCAGCGCACCCCTACCTGGCGCGCCAAATGTCGGATTTTGGGTTCCGGCAGACACTTGAGGTTCGAACTCTGGGGTGCGCACGAAGATCTTTCCCCTACCAGCTCACGCGTTAATGGATTGCTAGGAATCTAAACTAGGAACGATGAACAGCACAAGGGACACAAGATTTATACTGGTTCGGGCCACCATTGTGGTGTAATACGCTACTCCAGTGTGTGGTGTGGTGGATTGCCTCCGGGGCTTATGAAGAACAGTACAAAGGAAGAACAGCCTCGCGAGGGGCTGTTCTTGAGCTGGTGCGACGGACTGCTTGGGTGAGTCCGGTCTCTTCTCTTTCTCTCTCTCTGGTTGGTTCGACGATTTCCTCGCCCCTCCTTTTTCTCTTTTCTCTTCCTTTCTCTTTTTTTGTGGTGGCTAGTCCTATTTATAGAGGGAGGCCCTGGGCCTCTTCCCAAATAATGAGCGGGAAGGGCGCCAACAATTGGCCATTTTGAAGGGGAACATCTAGTACACTTATCCTGACTAAAGTTGGTCTTCGGCTGCCAAAGGCTCTGACGGTGACGCCGTCCTGGGCTCCACGACGACCTTCGTCCTGCCGTTCTGCTGGTCTTGATCTTGTTGCACCGGAGCGGTAACCTTTGCCTGATGCCTTGGCCTGCGCTTGCCTCGTTTGCACCAAAGGGGAAACGAGGACACTGCGCAGGCCGGCGCCCGCCTGGTCTCGATCGTCATGGCTTGCGTCACGGGGCACCCTCGTGAGGTACCCTGCCTTGATCTCTCCGCCTCCTCGCGAGCCTGCCTGACGAGGCTACTCCTGAGGAAGGTTCATGTCGTCCGCCCATGAGGCTTGGCCCTCGCGAGGGTCTTGAGCTTGAGCCGATGAAGCTGGGCCGCTACTGGGCCCGACTTGAGCTACGCCAAGAGGCAGCAGTGTGCAAGTCTGGGACCCCTGCCCTGCAACGCCGATAGAAAGATATTGTTACAAATAAAAGAAAGATACCGGAAGCTAAAATTTCCACCATGCTAGCTAATTATAATTTTAAAGGTGGAATACATAAGAAACTAGGAGATGTAGGAGGACCAACTATACCATGCTCCATTAAAAGAAACTATGTTAAAACTGCTTTATGTGATCGTGGAGCTGGTGTTAGTGTTATGCCTCTCTCTTTATATCATAGAATTGATTTGAATAAGTTTACACCTACTGAAATATCTTTGCAATTGGCCGAAAAATCAACTGCTATACCTGTCTGTATTTGTGAGGATGTGCCTGTTGTGGTTGCAAACGTTACTATTTTAACGGACATTGTTATTCTTGATATTCCCGAGGATGATAGTATGTCTATTATTCTTGGTAGACCCTTTTTGAATACTGTAGGGTATGTTATTGATTGCAACAAAGGCAATGTCACTTTTCATGTTAATGGTAATGAGCATACGGTACACTTTCCGAGGAAACAACCTCAAGTCCACAGTATCAATTCTATTGGAAAAGTTCCAACAATCACTATTGGAGGTTTTGAATTTCCTCTTCCTACTGTCAAGAAGAAATATGATATTCTTATTGTTGGGGATGTGCATATCCCCGTTGAGGTAACCTAATGATATTCGAAAATTCTCCGGTTTCATGCGATTCGGAATGAGTTTGTTAACAAGACTTGATCAACCTTGTTAGTGGATTCCTTTTGATGCGCATGAGATGGATGAAGTTAGAAAGCACAACTCTCTGTACCCTCCTTTTACTTTCTGTCATTTTGATTAAATAAAGAAAAAATAGTATTTTTTGGTCTGCTTTCTGAATTATCCTTGCAATAAAAAATACCCCAAAAATAAAAGTTCTCCAAATGTCCTGAAAATGAAATATGATTTTTTGTAGAATATTTAAGAATATCCGCACCGAGAACACACTGAGGGGGCCACCACTTGGCCACAGGGTCTGGCGCCCTCCCCACAGGTGCGCGCCTGCCTCAGGCCCCATGTGGCCCCTCTCCACTTATTCCAGCAACCATACACTCCTTCTTCCTTCAGAAAAAATCCCCACCTAGCTCAAACCCGTGTTCTAGCTCATCTTGCTGCGATTTTCGATCTCCTTGCTTAAAGCTCGACTCATAAAACTGCTTTGGGGGATTGTTCTTCGGTATGTGACTCCTCCAATAGTCCAATTAGTTTTTGCTCTAGTGCTATATTTATTTCAAATTTTTGCTGTTGAGGTGACCCTATTCTTGAGCTTGCATGTTAAATTTTTATGGTCCCAAGTAGTTCTAATGCAGGATATAGCCTCTAGGCACTTGTGGGAGTAGTTGCTATCAATCTTGTTGAGTCTGGTTCATTTTTATTTTGAGTTACTAAAAACTTCAGAAATTTTCAGAAAATGATGAAGAGATTATTGAGGGGCTCTTCGAGCCGAAGCTCGAAGGATAAGCAAAGTGAAGAGAATAAGAAGCCCAAATATAATCTTCCTCGCACCGCGGAGGCCTCACCGACTTCCTCCACGACCAGCTCGAACAGCATGTACCTCATCTTGCCGGAGGCCATTTATGCGTACTGGAGCCTGACACAAGTTCCATAGCCTGAGCCTGAGCCACCACTTGACCCTTATCGGCAGTCTGTTTATCAGTGGGATCCGGAGGAGCTCGCCAACCAGTGGCATCCAGAGGACACTCCTCCATACATCGAAGAGAGTAGCTTTGATCCACCGGCATAGACCAACTTAGGCCAAAAGCCTAAGCTTGGGGGAGTACGTATTTCTCATCGACATTACATTCATGTTCACACACTCATGCCATTTGTCGGTGCTCATACTTTTTCATTGTACTATCCATGCTAGTTTATTTTCTTTTTAAGTCTTCTTCTTGAGTGTTTGAATAAGCTTAAGAAAAACAAAAAAAATTAGTTGTAGTTTTTATCTAGTTTACTTTCTATGCCTGTAGTAGTAATAACTAAAAGAAAACCCAAAAAGATTTCTCGTTCTTCTTTTGCTTGTTGGGAGCTTTCTAAATAGTTTTATTTTATTTCTTTTTCTTTGGGGGTCGAGAGGAGAATACCATGATAAAAATGTTAAGTAGCTCTTATATGCGTTATTGTTAATTTAACAAAGAGCCCATGTTACCTTGTCTTCTCCTGTGTATTAAATGCTTGCAAATTCCAGCTTAGTCCAGTGCACGTGCGCTATTATTATTATTATCCACATCGTTCGGTCGTGCAAGTGAAAGGCAATAATGACGATATATGATGGACTGATTGAGATGAGAGAAGCTGGTCTGAACTCGACCTATCTTGTTTTTGTAAATATGATTAGTTCATCGTTCCTAATTCAGCCTATTATGAATGAAACATGTTTGCAATGACAATTAGAGATTATAGTTGCTCATGCCATGCTTAATTAGCTAGGAGTTTATAATGGTTTGCCTTGCGTGCCAACATGCTATTAAAATGGTTGTGATGTGGTATGATAGGATGGTATCCTCCTCTGAATGATTCGAGTGGCTCGACTTGCCACATGTTCACGCATGTAGTTGAAACAAAATCAACATAGCCTCCACGATATTTGTGTTCATCGTGGATTATATCCTACTCATCCTTGCACTCAATGTTTATTAATTGTAATGCATGTTCATGACTGTTGTCGCTCTCTAGCTAGTCGCTTCCCAGTCTTTTTCTAGCCTTCACTTGTACTAAGCAGGAATACTGCTTGTGCATCCACTTCCATAAACCCCAAAATTATTCCATATGAGTCCACCATACCTTCCTATATGCGGTATCTACCCGCCGTTCCAAGTAAATTTGTATGTGGCAAAGTCTAAACCTTCAAATGAAATTCTGTTTTGTATGCTCGAATAGCTCATGTATCAACTAGGGCTGTCTCTATCTTCCATGCTAGGTGGGTTATTCTCACGAGGAGTGGACTCCGCTCCTCACTCACGTGAAAATGGCCGGTCACCGGGATGCCCAGTCCCATACTCAAATCAAAATAGTTGCAAACAAAACTCCCCCAAGACTGTTGTTAGTTGGAGGCACCCGCTGTTTCGGGCAAACCATGGATTTATGCTTGTTGGTGGTTGGGGAGTATAAACTTTACCATTCTTTTTGGGAACCGCCTATAATGTGTGTAGCATGGAAGATATCGAGATCTCTCGGTTGTTATGTTGACAATGAAAGTATGCCGCTCAAAATATTATTGATCTCTATTTCAAAAATCGAGCTCTAGCACCTCTACAAATCCCTGCTTCCCTCTAAGAAGGGCCTATCTATTTACTTTTATGTTGAGTCATCATCCTCTTATTTAAAAGCACCAGTTGGAGAGCACTGCTGTCATTTGCATGCATTAATATTAGTTTACATTGAGTATGACTATGACTGGATCTCTTTTACCATGGATTACAATGTTTAGTCAGTCCTCGATCTTCAGAGGTGCTTTGCATTTATGTTTTGCGGTCTCAGAAAGGGCTAGCGAGATACCATCTTGTTATATGATATTATGATTGTTTTTGAGAAAGTGTTGTCATCCGAGATTTATTATTATTGCTCGTTAGTTGATTATGCCATTGATATGAGTAAACATGAGACCTAACTGTTATTGTGAATATGGTTGGTTCATAATCTTTGCTGAAAACTTGAATGCTGGCTTTACATATTTACAACAACAAGAGCAAATAGAGTTTGTAAAAGTTTTTCTTTATCACTTTCAGTTTGTCGACTGAATTGCCTGAGGACAAGCAAATGTTTAAGCTTGGGGGAGTTGATACGTCTCCATCGTATCTACTTTTCCAAACACTTTTTTCCTTGTTTTGGACTCTAACTTGCATGATTTGAATGGAACTAACCCGGACTGACGCTGTTTTCAGCAGAATTGCAATGGTGTTATTTTTGTGCAGAAATAGAAGTTCTCGGAATGACCTGAAACTTCACGGAGAATATTTTTGGAATATATATAAAATACTGGCGAAAGAATCAAGACCAAGGGGCCCACACCCTGTCCACGAGGGTGGGGTGCGCCCGCTGCCTCGTGGGCCCCCTGAAGCTCCACCGACCTCAACTCCAACTCTATATATTCACGTTCGGGGAGTGAAAAAATAAGAGAGAAGGGTTCATCGCGTTTTACGATACGGAGCCGCCGCCAAGCCCTAATCTCTCTCGGGAGGGCTGATCTGGAGTCCGTTCAGGGCTCCGGAGAGGGGAATCCGCCGCCTTCGTCATCATCAACCTTCCTCCATCACCAATTTCATGACGCTCACCGCCGTGCGTGAGTAATTCCATCATAGGCTTGCCGGACGGTGATGGGTTGGATGAGATTTATCATGTAATCGAGTTAGTTTTGTTAGGGTTTGATCCCTAGTATCCATTATGCTCTGAGATTGATGTTGCTATGACTTTGCTATGCTTAATGCTTGTCACTAGGGCTCGAGTGCCATGATTTCAGATCTGAACCTATTATTTTTTCATGAATATATTTGAGTTCTTGATCCTATCTTGCAAGTCAATAGTCACCTACTATGTGTTATGATCCGGTAACCCCGAAGTGATAATAATCGGGACCACTCCTGGTGATGACCGTAGTTTGAGGAGCTCATGTATTCACTAAGTGTTAATGCTTTGGTCCGGTACTCTATTAAAAGGAGGCCTTAATATCTCTTAGTTTCCAATAGGACCCCGCTGCCACGGGAGGGTAGGACAAAAGATGTCATGCAAGTTCTTTTCCATAAGCACGTATGACTATATTCGGAATACATGCCTACATTACATTGATGAACTGGAGCTAGTTCTGTGTCACCCTATGTTATAACTGTTGCAAGAGGAATTGCATCCGACATAATTATCCATCACTGATCCAATGCCTACGAGATTTTCACATATTGATCTTTGCTTAGTTACTTTACCGTTACATCTTTATTAGCTTACTACAAAACTTCTATCACTACTTTTGCCACCAAGCTATCACATTTCCATACTACTTTGCTACTAAATACTTTGCTGCAGATATTAAGTTTTCCCGGTGTGGTTGAATTGACAACTCAACTGTTAATACTTGAGAATATTCTTTGGCTCCCCTTGTGTCGAATCAACAAATTTGGGTTGAATACTCTACCCTCAAAAACTGTTGCGATCCCCTATACTTGTGGGTTATCAGCCATCTATCCTCTCCTGCGCAAAAACGGGTCATAAGTGCGGTGAGGGATGCCATGGACTTCGACTTTTCTTGGCCGAGGTGTCGGGCGAGCCACTCGTCTCGGACGCTATGTTTGAAGGCCGCGAGGGCTTTGTCGTCCGGACAATCCACAATCTGGTTCCTTTTTATTAGGAACCTAGTCCAGAGCTGCCGGGCCGATTCCTCGGATTGCTGGATTATGTGACTAAGGTCATCGGCGTCTGGAGGCCGAACATAGGTACCTTGGAAGTTGTCTCTGAATGCGTCCTCCAAGTCTTCCCAGCTACCAATAGAGTTTTCTGGTAGGCTGTTCAGCCAGTGCTGTGCTGGTCCCTTAAGTTTGAGGGGAAGGTATTTGATGGCGTGTAGATCGTCACCACGAGCCATGTGAATGTGGAGAAGAAAATCTCCAATCCATACCGCGGGATCTGTTGTGGCGTCGTATGATTCAATGTTCACGGGTTTAAACCCTTCTGGGAACTGGTGCTCCATTACCTCATCGGTGAAGCATAGGGGGTGTGCGGCGCCTCTATATCAGGCCATGTCACGACGCAGTTCGGATGAAGTCCGTATGCGGTTTTCGGCCCGGGCGTGGTTGTGCTTGCCACGCCAGGATTATAACCGTTCTCTCACGTCGGGGCACGCCCCGCAATCCATAGATTTATCTGGTTTGACCTGCTCTATTTTCCAGGTCCTATCGTATCTCCGAGCTGTTGTTTCTCTGCTTTTACGGCGAGGTGGTGCAGGCTGGTGTTCGGCTTGAGTTGCCGTTCTGTCCCGGCCACGTGGTGGTCAGTCGGGTCCGCCAGCCTCGTTACGTGCGGGTGGTATGGGCTTCGGCGTCTCATCGTCGAATTGGCGTAGCAGCTTATGTCGTGGATCTAAGACTGACAGTAGAATGGGGGGTAGGTATGAGGAGGCAAGATCCTAGCTATGGAGAAGTTGTACACACGAGTTTTACGAGTTCAGGCCCTTCTCCGAAGAAGTAACAGCCCTACGTCTCGGAGCCCGGAGGCAATCGACTGGATTATGCATGTGTGTGTTCCAGGGGGTGCGAACCCTTGTCCCAGAGGAGGGGGCTGGCTTATATAGAGTGCGCCAGGACCCCAGCTCCCCTCCGTTACATAGAGTTCAATGTTCATAAAGAAGGAGCGTTACAGGTAACGTCCGTAGTAAAGTGCTATAAATGACTATTAAGTCTAAGAGTAAATGCCCGACCGTTGCTGCGTAGAGTGACTTTAGGTCTTCTGTATGTCGAGTGGCTTCTGCAACTGGTCGAGTGACATTGACTCTCCTGAGTGGAATGCCTCTGGTCGAGTGGATGATGGTACCCTTCAAATGCTTCTGTCTTTAGGGTGATGTCCTTAGGGAAGGCGTCTAGGTCTGGCCTATGACCCTACCCTAGGTACATGGCCTCATCAGCTTATGCTTCGGGTAACTCCTTGTTGGGCGTTCGAGGCCGTATTCTTCGGCTGCCAGGACATTAGTCCATCTGTCATTGAGCAGATCTTGGTCAGCTTGAAGCTGCTGCTGCTTCTTTTTTTGGCTTCTTGCCATGGTTATTAGCCGGCGCCTAAAGCGCTCTTGTTCGAGGGGTTCCTCTGGCACGATAAAATTTTCGTCGCCGAGGTTCACGTCGTCCTCGGAGAGTGGTGGATAGTTGCTATTCTCCGAGTCTTGGTTCCGTGCTTGCTCGTTAGGGTCGACTTGCCCGTCCTCCCGATCATCTTGTTCGGATGTTGGTTTGATGGGGTCTTCTTGGTATTCGGCGTTCTCTAGAGTATCATTGTTTTCGGTGCCGGTATTGCTTTCTTTTTCGCGACGCGATTTAGAGCGGCGCCGCTGACATCGACATTTCGGTGGTATCTCAGGAGGTTTATCCTCAACTGCGTCCTTTTCCTCATCACCATCGCCTTCTTTAGGTGTGTCCACCATGTACACGTCGTATGAGGAAGTGGCCGTCCAGCGTCCGGTGAACAACGGGTTTTGGGCTTGCTCCTTCTGGCATCGTCGTCCATACCATCGATGTCTTCGCAAGCGTAGTCAAGCATGTCGGTTAGATCCTTGACAGTGGCTATAAGGTGGGTGGTGGGTGGGAAGTAAAATTCCCTACTTTCAGTTCTAGTCCGGGCTGGGCGCAATTTGGAAGTGGTTCCTCTGTGATCACATTAAGTCCAGAGCCTCGTATAAGAGCGAGGTTTGGACGGGGACCGAAGTTCCCTGGCCGAGCTTGCATGACGCGGACTTCGAGGGTTCGGAGCTAGTGTCCGGAGAAGAGCTCGACTTTGTGATGACTGCCGGTGGTGCCATCCTCTCCGGTTCTCCAGTGTTGAGCTCTATAGTCGCAGAGAGTCTGGCAGGCTCCTAGACTCCCGTCTTCGGACCTAGTGACGCGCTCCAGATATAAGGCCGGAGCGGTGGTTGGAGCCGCGAACCCTTGGAAGATCAAGTCTCCTCGGATATCAGCGACATAGTTCAGATTTCCAAAACCAATCTGGTGACCAGAGGCGTAGTTGTCGATCTGCTCCAGGTGGCCAACCGAGTTGGCGCGGAGTGCGAAGCCGCCAAATACGAAGATCTGGCCAGGGAGAAAAATATCCTTCCCGGCAGCATTATTGTAGATGATCGATGGAGTCATCGAGCCTTTCGACGACGGCACAGTGGAACTCTCAATGAAAGCACCAATGTCGGTGTCAAAACTGGCAGATCTTGGGTAGGGGGTCCCGAACTGTGCATCTAAGGATCGAGGGTCACAGGAGGCAGGGGACACAATGTTTACCCCGGTTCGGGCCCTTTTAATGGAGGTAATACCCTACTTCCTACTTGATTGACTTTGATGAGTATAGGGGTTAAAAGAGTTGATCTACCTCGAGATCGTAATGGCTAAACCCTAGATGTCTAGCATGTATGATTATGATTGCCTCTACGGACTAAACCCTCCGGTTTATATAGACACCGGAGGGGGCTAGGGTTGTACAGAGGCGGTTTACAGAGAAAGGAATCTTCATATCCGCACGCCAAGCTTGCCTTCCACACCAAGGAGAGTCCCATCCGGACACGGGGGAAAGTCTTCCGTCTTGTATCTTCACGGCCCATCAGCCCGGCCCACGTCACATAGCCCGGACGCCCGAGGACCCCATCATCCAGGACTCCCTCAAGAACCAAGCAACACAACGTAAACAACCCCTACACACAGATAACAAGTCCTTGCAACCCAACATGTTAAACGGGTTGTCAATCCCTTCCGGGGTACGACGCCTCAAGTAGGCAAACGGACATGAGATAATTTTGTAGTAAATTGATAGATTGAACGCCAAATAAAATAAATAAGAATAAATTGCAGCAAGGTATTTTTGGTTTAATAGATCTGAAAATAAATGCAAGAAAAAAGTAGATCGCAAAGACAAATATATGAGAAAGAGACCCGGGGGCCGTAGGTTTCACTAGTGGCTTTTCTCGAGAAAAATAGCAAACGGTGGGTGAACAAATTACTGTTGGGAAATTGATAGAACTTTAAATACTCATGACGATATCTAGGCAATGATCATTATATAGGCATCACGTCCAAGATTAGTAGACCGACTCCTGCCTGCATCTACTACTATTACTCCACACATCGACCGCTATCCAACATGCATCTAGTGTATTAAGTTCATGGAAAAACGGAGTAATGCAATAAGAACGATGACATGTTGTAGATAAGATCTATCTATGTAGAGATAGACCCCATCGTTTTATCCTTAGTAGCAACGATACATACGTGTCTGTTCCCTTTATGTCACTGGGATCGAGCACCGTAAGATTAAACCCACTACAAAGCACCTCTTCCCATTGCAAGATAAATAGATCAAGTTGGCCAAACAAAACCCAAATATCGGAGAAGAAATACGAGGATATAAGGGATCGTGCATAAAAGAGATCAAAGAACTAAAATACTTTCATGGATATAAAAAGATAGATCTGATCATAAACTCAAAGTTCATTAATCCCAAAAAACACACTGCAAAACAGTTACATCATATGGATCTCCAAGAGACCATTGTATTGAGAATTCAGAGAGAGGGAGATGAAGCCATCTAGCTACTAACTACGGACCCGAAGGTCTACAAAGAACTACTCACACATCATCAAAGAGGCACCAATGGAGGTGGTGAACCCCATCTGAGATGGTGTCTAGATTGGATCTGGTGGTTCTGGACTCTGCAGCGGCTGGATGAATATTTCGCCAATTTTCAGGGTTTCTGGAATATTGGGGTATTTATAGAGCAAAGAGGCGGTTCGGGGGGCACCTAAGGTGGGCACAACCCACCTGGGCGCGCCTGGGCCTCCTGGCGCGCCCTGGTGGGTTGTGCCCTCCTCGAGGCACCCCCAGGCGCAGCCAGGGCCCATTATGTTCCTTCTGGCCCAAAAAAATCTTCGTAAAGTTTCGTTGCATTTGGACTCCGTCCGATATTGATTTCCTGCGATGTAAAAAACATGTAGAAAACAACAACTTGCACTTGGCACTATGTCAATAGGTTAGTACCAAAAAATGATATAAAATGACTATAAAATGATTATAAAACATCCAAGATTGATAATATAACAGCATAGAACAAGCAAAAATTATAGATACGTTGGAGACGTATTAGTGGGCGCTAAGAACTTGCGGTTCATTAATGAACAAAGATCTCAAGGATCCCGTGAGAGTGATGTTCTTTCCCTATGTTGTGAATGCTTATAATATTTATGTCTTAAGTAAAGAAATGGCAAGCCATTGGCCCACTATGAAATAAAATATGGGTCAAAGCCGAGTTGAAAAGGGCAACAATATCTAACTCCAGCTAACAAACAGTACAAAAGCATGAGGATTAATTACTCATCAGGTTTTGACAAAATCCAGATTGAACAGGACAGTCACATCTAACTCAACCTAAGTTTTCGGGAGTCACAATCAAATGGATCGGTCTTATCCATAAAATCAAGATCCCAGTCCAGAAATTCTACTGGTCCATGATGACAAGCTATTGTAAATAGAAGCTAGGCATGATCGGCCCTTAGGTCCACTTGAAACTTCTTTTTATGCTACTCAACACTTGCAGCCCTAAGTAATTCGTTGTCGAAAAACTTAATCCTCACGGACAATAGTGCCCTCGCATTAAACATGAAGAATGTGACAAAGCTAGTGTTTGCATTGTTGGATGCATATCCTTCCAGCGTTACTATGTTCAAACGAATGTCATGAGATCTGAGAAAATCCTGGTGCTTCTTGAACCATCAATTGGTTATACCTTCTCATCCATGTGTTAGTGCCTAAATAGAGATGAAGATTGAAAATAGTTAACATCTAAAAAAGATTATGTTGAAAGAGTGATAGCTGAACAATTAATTATAGTAGATTATATATGGGATTTCAATGTGTGTGAAATCATCACCTTTATATACAAATTCTCCAGACATGGAAAACATCGCAGCAAGCCAATAATCATGTTCAGATCAAAACACCACATACTGATATGTAAGGTCTTGACAGAATCCACCACCACTGATATGATGGACAAGCTCTTCATTGAGCATAGAACATAATATTAGTACCAAAAGTGTACTCCAAGATGATACTTAACTTATGTGCACAAATGAAAAAAGCAGATTACAAAAGTTTACGTGAATAATATACAATACCTCAATAGGTGTGGAGCCAAACACCATCTTGAACCATCTAAAAGGATCACGAATTGCACCCAAGGTCTCCAGTTTAGGCGTAGAGACTACAGTTATTTGCGAAGGTACTATAATAGAATCAAGGAGCTTTGAAGTGAAGGGCATAGATCATGCCCGAAAAAACAAATTCTCATGCTTACAAGGTGGGGCGAATTTATTTTGAGACAACGGATACGAATTTCCATTCCAAAAACAAGCAGCAACCGCTCCAGGGCAAGGCAGCTGGAGTGGATGATGCTGTGCAGTGCGGCCTCCGACAGATCAACCACCACAAGCACAAGTTTTTTTTGCAGTGGGAGTCGAAGCATTTGTACCAAATTGTCTGGTAGATGGCACCGGGCGAAAGTGGCGGTGTGGAGAGAGAGGAGGAAAACCACGATATGGACATCGGTGGTGAGGGCATAGATACATCGGTTCGTGGTATGTTACATACATAGTCATGGTAGAACTCAAGCTGCTGGATTTTATCGAATTGACGAGAGGTCAGCTAGGTGGCCACCGTGCAGGGTATGTCCAGCAGGTAGCATGCCGGGATGCAGATGCGTTGAACGGAGCCCTCGTGGGAGGAGATGATGCCCCCGGGGAGTTTAGAATCATCATCGGCAGATTGCTGACGACGGTCGTGATTAAGAGGCGCGGTGCGCCACAGAGTGCGCCCCCGAGATGCGAGGACTTGTGTGCGGCAGCCATCCTTGGTGGGGAGAAGGGAGATGATCTCCCCAAGGATGTCATCCGGGAGATCGCTGATGCGGTCCACCGGAGATTGTACTGGTTCCTCGGGTCCAGGGGCCCGCTTCTGGCTGCACAGCCGGGTCCAAGATCTACATCTGGCGGCGGTGCTGGCCAGAGCCTCATTTGTGTGCATACAAATCTGAAATTAAAAAATGGCATAACATGTAGGACATTCGAAATCAATTCTCAAGATCATGAAGAAAAAAGGCAGAAACATATATGTAGGACATTCGAAATCAATTCTCAAGATCTGGGCACGAATTATTAGCATGCAAGCTAACCCTAGTCGGATTATTAGAAAAAATCATTTGTACAGAACAAACGATTAATCACTAACCCTATACGGATAACATTCAAACCATCAATACACTACGTGCATCTAACAGATCTTAATTACTCGGATTTCATGGACTGAGAGAATATAACCATAGGATTTGTATTCCAGAAAAATTATAGAGGGGGGGGGCATTAACCAGAGAAAACACATGATATGTTTGCCACACAAATGGTTATATAGATGACTAACCGGTTTTCCGTTGGAGTCGCAGACATTGTCGGAGTTGCTGTTGACCTCTGGCTCCGGCTTGGGGGGGGGGCACGACGGCGACGACGAAGTCAAGGTCATGCTGCTGCCCACGCGACACCTCATCGGCGACAAAGGCAACCTCTGTGCCCAGCTTCACGCGTTGCATGGGTGCTTCACCAGCCACAGCATCGCCACTCCCTCCGATGGTGCGCTTCGGCGGCATACTCATACACCAGAGTCCAGACATTGGTGACCACTATGCATCGGGGGTCCGGCCATCTATTATGGCAGGCGGCTCGGGCGTGCAATTAATACGGACCACTGGGAGCGAGACAGGCGGCGGTCAAAAGTTGTCTCGACTCCCGGTGAGCCTGCGCGGCGGACTTCTGCCATTCCTACCATCATTTCACACAGCTACTCGCACGCCTCCCCATCAATATGCACACCTGCACGCACGCCTCCTGGTATGCCTGCATGGCGGACTGTTCGCATGCGTCTCATCAACTCACGCCTGCTCGCACGGCACATGGGGCGTGTGATAGCACGTATATTTTTTGGTTTATTTTCTGCCGCTTTACTACTTAACTGAAGCATGTCATGGTCTAACGCACACGGTCCGAATAAATAATCTGTATGAGATATTGGTTGCCAGTTTTTAATAATCTCCCATTTGTAAGAAGATTATATCAAAATGGGTCTCATTGATGAAAAAAAATACAATATCACAGTCTACTGGTGTCCATATATGACACCACGATAAGTTTCATGAATTTGAACTAAGTTTTGGATTTACTGAATTTTAAAAATATATATTCTCAATATTTTGAAATCTCTTGCATAGGGAAACATGCACCCAGGGACACATATGATTTTGCAACCCATTTTGGTGCACATGTAGCTCAAATTTGATTTTTGCACATTAAATCCCTAGGAAATCAATCAATGTATAAAAATGGTCGAATGATGTATGTTTAAAAAAAAATTAACACGACACTCCGCCTTACATCACGTTTTCACTGCAGAAAAAGTTTGACATGCCTCAGAGTGATTGTGGTGGTGCGGGATGTGTGTGTATGTCTGTGTGGGGGTGGGGTCCGCAGACACTACGAGTTGTGAACCTCCGTGTGGGATTATTGATCATTTTGTGAGTCATATATGCCACATCAAAGTCGTGAATTGGTTATTTAAAGCATTACACAACCCTTTCATACATAATGTTCGGGCCACATGCATGCATTGGTTGTCCTCTCGGACACTCTCCCTCGTGCGGTTATCAGCGACGTGCCCATTCGTTAGCCCGCAAAGGTTTTTAGTTTCCACCGACAACGAGAGGCATTAATTTGACCAAAAGGTGGATTCATCTTGGCATGTGTGTGATGTGGATCATGGTGGGATTCCATATCAAAGTTCGAGCATGTGTGTACACACTCCCGCCGGCTTCAAGTGAGGGGGCTACACGCATCGTGGTGTAGTGCATTTACGGTTTGCGAAGCATATGTGCTATGTCAAAGTTGTGCATTGGGTATTCAAACATCACATAACACACGGGCGCATGCACACGGTGGTTTTTTCCTATGACATCACTCGCGTGTGCCTCTCTCTGTGGGCCCACGAGGTCGTCGTCGACCAGTTGAACATACAATAAGAGAGAGGCTAATTTGACCAACAAGGATGGTACTTTTTGGGTTTGTGTTATGTATATGCATGGTAGAGGAGTATGTACATATCAAAGAGGGGGCAACATGAATACTCTATATATATGCGTGTCATAACCTTGCTCCATGCGGGGACTTTTCGGTTCCCGAGGCAGGTTCCACCTCAAAGTTGCACATTATATTGGTATTCAAACATCACGCAATACCATGAAGGCGGTGGTTTCCCTATATATTGGAACTCACTCGCGTGTGGCGCTTCCATCTGTGGGCATGCGAGGTTGTCCTCCGTCACTTTGACCCAATGAGAGAGAGGTTAATTTGATCATCAAGGAATGATTCTTTTTTTGGTTTGTGCTATACAGTAGAAGTACATATATACCACGCATCGATTGGGGGCGTACATATAGCACATGCCACGCGTCATGAACCTTGCACTTTTTGCGGGGACTTTTTGGTTTCCTATATATATGCTGCCCCATCAAAATTGTGCACTACGTATTCAAACATCACACAAACAGCTCATTGGGCCACTGCATGCAGAGGTGGTATGTAGTCCTATATAGGATGATCACTCGTGTGCGATGTACGCTTTGCTTCTGTGTTGGGCCCGCGAGTTCGTCGTCCATCACTTAGACCCAGTGAGAGAGAGGTACGCGTTTGACGAACAAGGAGGATTAATTCTTTTAGGGCTGTGTTACTAGGTGTCACTACAAAAAAATACACTTCCGTGATGATACGTGTTTGTAACAGTAGGTCATGTTTTCTGTCATGCATGTACATCCATGACGATTTTATGACAGAATTAAGATAGTCATACATGTGCTATCGTAGAAGTGTTCCATGACATTACCAAAATTATCATCACGGAAGTGTCCACTTCCATAACGATAAATGGCGCATCATGGAAGTGCTTTCGTCAAGGGTGACCGACACGTGGCATCCACCGTAACGGGTCACCGTTAAGCTATCAGGTCCGGTTTTGGATCCGATAACCCGCTAACAGCCCAGACCAATGAGGATTTTCCACATGTAAAATTCTCATTGGCCGGAGGAAACACGTGTTGGCTCACCGTTGGGACAGATGTCATCCATTCATTGGACAGGAGGCGCCTATGATACGTCAACACGTGGCACGGCCCAACAGAGGCCCAATCCGGTGAAAAGGCCGGCCCGTTTGACTTGGTCAAAAGGTAATGGGTCAGCCCACAGAAAGCCTCTTAACGGCCTGTTCGTATGTAGCCCATTTACGGCCCGCTAACTCACGACCCGTTATGGCCTATCGGAATTAAGCCCAGTAGCTTCATCTGGGCCGTCCAATATGATTCCAGCCCGTTGTAACTTCCGGCCCATGTATGACCCATGATGTCTTTCGGCCCCTACGAGGCCATTTGTAACTCTTGGCCCATTAACGGCCCGTGGTGAATCTGACCCGCAATGAACAGTGTACCACTTTATACCCATCGACGACCCATTATTCCATTGGGCCGTTTCCAACCCGTGTTATCTTTCGGCCTTCTCAGGGCCCATTTATTCTTGGGCTCATTTCCAGCATTCGGTTACTTACAACCCGTTACTGGCCTTTTCTGCTTGTGGGCCAAATTCAGCACGTGGTTACAATCGGCCCATTTGTGGCCCGTTAATCTATTGGGCTGTTTTCGTAGCGTCATCAAAAACAGCCGATTAACGACGGCACGTTACTGTCGGCCATGAACGGACGATTTCAAATATAGCCTGTTTACGTCCCATAATGCGGTCTGTTAATGGCCCATGCTCGATCCTACGGCTTGTAGAAGGCCCATTTATGCTACGGCCCGTAGAAGGCCCATTGTTTCTGTCAGATCACGGGTTCCGGCAAAACCCTCAAGGTTCGAACACTCGGGTGCGCGCAAAGATCTCCCCCCCTATCGATTCAAGCCCTAGCTCTCTAAGATCTCGCAGACGAACTCGTAACCCAAAGACACAAGATTTATACTGGTTCGGGCCACCGTTGTGGTGTAATACCCTACTCCAGTGTGGTGGTGGTGGATTGCCTCTTGGGCTGATGATGAACAGTAAAGGGGAAGAATAGTCTCCTGAGGTTGAGGTGTTCTTGTGCTTGACGGACTTGTGTGGGTGAGATGCCTATGAATGAGTTGGTCGTCCCTACGGCGGTGGCTAGCTCTACTTATATAGGCCCTGGTCCTCTCCCGAAATATTGAGCGGGAAGGGAGCCAACAATGGAAAATTTGAAAGGGGACAACTAGTACAGCTTATCCAGACAAAAGTAGTCTTCACCTGCGAAAGGCTCTGGTGGTGACACCGCCTTGGGATCCATGGTGACCTCCGTCTTGCTGTCCTACTGGTCTTGGTCTCGTTGCGCCGATATGGAAACCTTTGCTTGATGCATCGGTACTCTGCGCCTGCACTTGCCCCCTTGCCACAAAAGAGGAAACAAGGACGTTGCGCGCGCTGGCGCTCGCCTGGCGCCCGCCTGGTCTTGATCCTCATGGCTCACGTCATGAGAACCTCACGAGGTTTTCCTTGCCTTGATCTCTCCGCCCCTCGTGAGCATGCCTGGCGAGGCCGCTCTAGAGGAGGTCTTGTGTCGTCCACCTCGCGAGGGTCTTGAGTGCCTTGTTGATGAAGATGGGCCGCGCAGGCCTGCTCGCTCAGCCATGCCGTGGGCCGCAGGTAGGCAAGTCTGGGGACCCCCATTCCCAGAAAGCCGACAGTAGCCCCCGGGCCCAAGGCTCGCTCGGGCTTGGCTTCAAGGCGAAGCCAAAGGTCAAGCGCGGAGCACCGCGAGACCCAAAAGCCCGCGGCCTCGGTCGATGTGTGGCGGTCGATTGGATGTGGGCACCTTCGCTTCCCCATGCTGCCTTGGAATCCGCCTTGCTATGCGCCCCCGCTGCCTACACAGTTATTCTTCCATCGCCCGCGCCTTGTTTCCCCTGTCCCTCTGCTTCCTCGAGACTTTGCTCCTCCTTTCCAATCCGACCTGCACTCTGCCCGCTTCATTGCCATGGCGCCGAAATAAGAAGACAAGGGGAAGAAGACTCTGTCTTCGCCAAGTGCGCCGCCAGCCGTCGAGCCTGCAGTCGGCCGATCCTTGGTGCTCAACGACGAGGCCATGGACAAGGTGCATCCCATGCTCGCCATCAGTTTCAACGAGTGGGGGAAGTACTGTAGCCCCCAAGGGTCGGTTCAACTTAGCATAGTTAAACCGGGACTTAATTTCTGTATCCTCATAGCAAACTGAGATCAACTAGCCATTAGCCCCCAAGTGCCAAGTTGAATATTTGTATTGAGCTTGGGACTTTATGATGAAACAACTAACGTGCTCCCTTTGTTATCGTAATGAGATATACCAGAAACTGTGCAACTCAAGGACCTTCGAGCCAATCTTGAAACTCAACAAGCGTAAACCACCAACGCCAAGGATGAACCGAAACTGCCTTGGCCACTATGGAACAGTGAAGGAGTGGTATAAACCGAACGGGCCAATCGACACCGAGAAGGCCGGTTTGAAAAACGGGCGAAGATGTCAAGCAGCCCTTAAACCGGTGATCAAGAGCTTACCGACTCAAGCGCCAAGTGCATGCCATGACCTCTCGCCATCTTTGGTAAGAAAACTTGCACCGATTATCTCTATTTTGATATTTCCGCCGGTTTAACCTGAGCTGTCTGAAACCGGTGCAGGCAAGCGCATTGCTCATCTGGGCTCTGATGTGCGGAAGAAGCTCAAGGCCGCTTACACGCTGATTGAGCAGCTGTATACCGCGCCCAGCGAAGTCATATGTGCCACATCATACGACAACACGGCTTCGCCCCCGATCAAAGATACACCGACCGGCTGTCCATGGTTCCGGGCAGCTTGAAGAGTTGAAGCGATCCGCGTCTGACCGGCACCCCATCGTTTCTAACTCGCGCTTAAGGCGTGATAGCGGATCTTGATCCGCTGCCATAGCCAAGGGTTTCTAACAGCGCACAAGAGAACAAAGAAGCCTTTGATAACGACGCCTCAAACGAATAACCAAGGAGATGCGTTCACGGGCGAAGTCAATCGGCAGCAAGCCAACCCGGTGGTTCACCGTTCTTTTTATGACGCAAACAACAAGCGGGTGGAGTTTGTCATTCCTGAAGTGCAGAGCCTTGTTCCTCCAATCCGTAAGCACACTTATGCCCCTGACGTTGATCCGGCTGAGCTTATAAGTGAAGAGGCTGTCTTTCAGGCCTTAACCCGGATTGACTGGTCCACCAATGACTTCCGGGCTTTGGGTGATGAAGAGGAAGAAGTTGAACCGACGCCAGGTGCCCCCTCTACCTCACGTCAACCTGGCGAAGAAGCATAATCCGCAAGCCGTTGACGCCCGAATCTGCTAGTCATAACGCCACGCTAAACACCGGCCTTGGAAGGCTTTGTAATAGGATAGTCAAGACTTTGTTTTGAACAATGCCTTTATGACCTCGGCCTGTATCCTTTGCATGGTGGTACCGACATCGTGGATTGATGAACCGTCAACTTAGTTCGCCGCAATCACAAATTTTTAAACCGCCACGGCGGCTTGTGTCGCCAAATGCTTGTGACGCTTATATATTTATATAAGAAAATATGGATGTATATGACCAAACTTTATGATACAAAAAATACCTGCCAGCGTCGGGCATGCAGTTGGCTTAGCCAATCTTGAGGCGGAGGTTGTATAAACCATGACCGTCAAAGGAGAAAACAACTCTTGTGCTTAGAATGCCGGTTTACCGTGTAAACCGTGTCGGGCATAACAAGCCCCCTGTTACCCCATAATGGGATGTTAACAGAAAAAATCAAACCGGAACAAAATCGCCGGATTAAAAAAATGGACTGAATTCCGTTAACTGACAACCAAAATCCGGTTTAAAAAGGTTGTCGGTTTAAGAAGGCAAATAAAACTCAAATAACTAGTATGAAAACCACATGGAAGCAAAGGCAATGATAAAAACCCTTTGCAAGAAGAGGCTTTACTGAGCCTGATCAGATGGTGTTACCATGGTCGGACAGGACCAAGCTCCCCATAAGGTGTAGCGATGGTTCAAGGCAGCCAGTCCCCAACTCAAATCGTGGCATTATGCCGATCAAGTGGCATGGCAATGGTTCGGGTTCACCAAGCCCCAAGTGATTCTATGGCCCTAGGCCGACCAAGAGGCGGATCGGTTCAGACGTGACCATGTCCCTGTGATCCGGTGGCTTTCGCCATCAAAAGGTGTTGCATTGGTTCGGACACAACCAAGCCCCCAAGTGACAAAAACTTCAAAAGCAAGACCAAGGGTCAAACCGAGGCCGCTTTGCAACAACATCTCCATGTACCCAAACCGGACTTTTACGTAACGGATACCCCGCTTAGCCGAGGATCCGTTTATTGCTTTTATTCATAATATATACATTGTCTTAATATGTACATAAGTGGAGCCGATGGCTCGTATAATAAGGCCAAGATGAGCTATGTTCCACGGCTCGTTGGTCTCCTCTTCCGACGCGCGTGAGTCTTTTTCGCCTCGAACATCAATCGATAGTATGACCCGTTGTACAGATTCTGCTGACCACAAAGGGCCCTTCCCAAGGTGGGGATAGCTTGTGCATATCTGTCTGGTCTTGAATGATCCAAGCACCAAGTCTCCCTCCCGAAGGTTCTTGTTCTAACTCACCGATCGTGATACCGACGAAGATCCCGCTGGTAAATCGCCGAACGAGCAGCCGCCATATCTCGCTTCTTCATCCGCCGATCCAAATCGCCCCGCCAGGCTGCCTCACTATCGGCCTCAACATAAGCCGCACGCTGGGCGAAGTCATGACGGATATCGCAGGGAAGGACCGCCCGCCCATAGACCATAAAGAACGGTGTGTATCCAAAGGATCTGTTAGGGGTAGTATTGATACTCCATATCACGATGGTAGCTTTCGACCCAACAACCCGGCGCCCTTCCAAAGGGACCATAAGCCGGGTTTAATACCTCTCAAGATCTCCCGATTAGCTCGCTCCACTTGACCATTGGACTGCGGTGGGCCATCAAGAAACATCCAGCCGATGTGCTCGCTCACAAAACTCCTTCATGGCTCCCTTGGACAAATTAGTGCCATTGTCCGTGATGATACCGTGGAAACCCAAACCGAAAATCACCTTTTGATGAACTGAACCGCCGTGGCCACATCACACTTGCTAACAGGCTCGCCTACCCACTTTGTAAATTTATCAACCGCCACCAACAGTGGGTCTTTCTGTCCTTGGACCTTTGAAAGGTCCAACCATATCCAGCCCCAAGTCGCAAACGGCCAAGTAATTGGAATCATCCTCAATTTGGGCCGGTACATGAGCACGTCTGAAAACTTTTGGCAACCATCACATCGTCGACCAGATCTTCGCATCAAGATGGGCAACAACCAATAGAAACCGTGGCGGAACGCTTTGCCACCAAGGACTTTGAACCGCATGGTGACCACAATCCCTTCATGGATCTCACGCAATATCTCACGGCCTTCTTCAGGGACACACAACACCGAAATGCCCTGACACGCTGCAATGATGCAACTCGCCTTATATATGGTCATAGACTTAGACCGCCGAACTATCTGTCGGGCCAGCGCCTCATCTTCCGTAACTCGCCCGTTCATGTATGCCAAATAAGGGAGCGCCCAATCTGAATGACATGCAAGGTTGCCACCAAGTGAGCCTCCGGATCAGGAATAGCCAAATCGACTTCATCAGAAGCTTAACGACGGATTGTGCAAGACGTCAAGGAAGACATTACGCGGACCGGTTTACGTTGAGAGCCCAGCCGCTTAAAGCATCCGCCGCCGCTTCTTCCGACGATCCACATGGTCCACCTGATATCCTTTAAAGTGTCCTGCAACCATATCCACCTCCCGACGGCACGCAGCCATGAGTGGATCTTTGGAATCCTAAGTACTGATACTTGCCGGGCCACCAAGTCCGAGTCACCAAAGCACTTAACCCGCTTAGATTCATCTCCTTAGCCATCCAGAGACCATGGAGCAAAGCTTCATACTCAGCTGCATTGTTAGTACAGGGAACATTGCTTAAGAACGTAATGTAACTTGTCACCGTGGGGAAGTTAATACGACTCCAGCCCCGAGCCCTCCAATTGCTCGGACCCATCAAAGTGGATGGTCCAATAGGTATGATCCGCTTTTCTTCAGCGCTTGTAACTCCGCCCAATCGTTAATGAAATCCACAAGTGCTCGAGACTTTACCGCCGTCCGAGGCACATATCTTAAACCGTGCAGCCCAAGTTCTATAGCCCAATTAGCAATCCGGCCAGTCGCTTCCCGGTTCTGTATGATATCGCCCAAAGGAGCTGAATTGACCACCGTGATGGGGTGCCCTTGGAAATATTGCTTCAGTTTCCGGCTTGCCATAAAAACTCCATATACCAGCTTCTGCCAATGCGGATATCTTTGCTTAGACTCAATGAGGACCTCGCTGATGTAATAAATCGCCGCTGAACCGATACTCCTTCCCCGCCTCCTTCCGCTCCACCACAATGGCTACGCTGACCGCCTCGCATTAGCAAAGAACATATAACAGAGCGGCCTTGTCAATGGGAGCGCGAGAACAAAGCGGTTGGCTAACCGCCGCTTAAGTCCTCCAATGCTTCATCGCTGAACCTGCATTTAACCGATCCGCTTTTCAAAGATTCGGTACAAAGGAATGGCCTTCTCCTAGGCGGTTGATAAACCGCTTAGCGCAGCAATCCGACCCGCCAAACGTTGGACATCATTGATACACTTTGGCTTAGCCAGGAGGTGATAGCTGTAATCTTCTCCGGATTAGCTTCAATCCCCGTTGGACACAAGGAAACCCAATAACTTGCTCGCCGAACACCAAAACACACTTGGCCGGGTTAAGCATCATCTTGTACACCCGCAAGTTGTCAAAGGTTTCTCTCAAATCCTCAATCGTGTTTCCTTCTTCCTTGACTTAACCACAATATCATCCACATAAGCATGCACATTACGGCCGATCTGTTCATGCAAGCAATTTCAGACGCAACGTTGATAAGTTGCTTGGGCGCCTTGAGCCCAAAAGGCATAGATACATAGCGTAAGGCTCCAAAAGGTGATAAACGCCATCTTCTCCTGGTCCTTAACCGCCATCTTAATCGATGATATCCGAATATGCATCCAAAAACTCAACGCCACAACCCGCCAGAGCATCAATAATCTGATCAATACGGGAGGGCGAAGGATCTGCGGACAAGCTTTGTTAAGATCTCAGATAATCCACGCATTACGCGCCAAGTGCCATTCTTCTTAAGGACCAACACCGGATTAGCAAGCCACTCGATGGAAAACTTCAACGATAAACCCCGCCGCTAAGAGCCCGCAACCTCCTTCCAATGGCCTTGCGCTTTTCCTCGTTAAACCGCGAAGAAACTGCTTTACCGGTCTGTACTTGGGGTCAACATTAAGAGTGTGCTCAGCGAGTTCCCTCGGTACACCTGGCATGTCAGAAGGTTTCCATGCGAAAATGTCCCAATTCTCACGGATGAACTCGATGAGCGCGCTTTCCTATTTCGGGTCCAAGTTAGCACTGATGGTGAACTGCTTGGACGAATCGCCGGGCACAAAACCAACAAGTTTAGTCTCAACCGCCGACTTAAACTTCAAATCTGGATCGTGCTCTGTAGTTGGCTTCTTCAACGGGGTCATATCTGCCGGATCAACATTGTCTTTATAGTACTTTAACTCTTCGGTGGCACAAACCGACTCTGCATAAGCCGATCACCTTCCTCGCATTCCAACGCAATCCGCGGCTCCGTGAACCGTTATCGCCCCTTGTGACCCGCATTTTCAGCTGCAAATAGACATAACAAGGCCATGCCATAAACTTAGATAAGCCGCCGCCCAAACAGGCGTGATAAGGGCTTTGATTTTCACCACCTCAAACGCCAACGCTTCCGATCCGAGTCATGTTCATCTCCAAAGGCTACCTCCAGAGCTATCTTACCGACCGGTATGCCGACTTGCCGTGCACCACGCCGTGAAACACCTGCATCGACGGCCCGAGATGCTTATCCGTCAACCCCATACGCCGGAAGGTCTCGTAGTACGTGATGTTGATGCTGCTCCTCCATCCATGAGTACTTTGGTAAACTTGTATCCTCCCACCGAGGTGCCACCACTAGGCTAGCTGACCCGGATTGTAAACCCGGGAGGATGATCCTCTCGCCCCATACAATAGGCTGCTCTAACCAGCGCAGTAATGCGGTGCGGCGGTTCAACAACACCGACCGCCCGCTTCGCAGCTTGCGGTCTTGTCTGTCCAAGCTGGTGGTAAAGACATGGTACTGCCCACCGCTCAACTGCTTTGGATTACTTTGGTAACCCGACCGCTGCTGTTGTTGATTGTAACCCCTTGGTTCTCGATTGTTCGATTGTTTTGATTGTTCGATTGCCTTGCCCGCCCGGATTACCACCAACCCCGGGCCGAATTTCTCCATCAGAATTCGGGCGGACTCGAACCGCCGCCCTTGATCATACCGAAGGCATTAGAATTTTGAACTCCTGATAATATAACAATCCTTCCAGAGGTGGTTCGCTGGCGCCTTCGTCCCCATGCTTTGGACAAGGTTGATTCAATAGGTAATTCAAACGATCCGCATTGTGACCTTGTGCACCGCCGTTTGATCGCTTACCTTTGCGCCACTGACCCTTGTCCTCAACGTTGGTGTTGGCTACGAAACCCATGTTACCGTTAGCCTTACGCTTGTTTCCATTCCCGCCAATGATGTCATGCCGGCCTCGAGTTGCTATTCGCTTCCTTCCCTACTTCGTCACCCTCGCACTCGGATCCTTGGTACTATCGTAATCAGCATACTTTACCAAAACGCCCATGAGCGTGCCCATGTCATTGCAAAACTCTTCATGCGACCCAGCTTCAACTTCAACGGTTCGAACCGCGCTTGGCTTTAGGGTTAAGATAGCGGAATCAGGGTTGATCCGTCCGATGAATGTAAACCTCCAAACGCGGCGCACCCAATGTGTTGTAGATTCTCCTCCGCTCGACACAAGCCGCCAAATCCACCATGCATATGGGCTGTTTATAGGTGTCTTTGAAATTTTGAATGAAACGGGTCCAGAATCGTCCACGAACTAACTGAGTTGGGTGGCAAATTTTTCAACCAAGTACGGGCCGCACTCTTCCAACATCATGGTGAAATACTTCGCACACGCAGCTTCGCCCACATCCAAAGATCTCCATGGCCATCTCATAGCTCTCATCCACGCTCGAGCCAAATCGGCGTATAATTGGGCACCTTGCGTGGCCCTTTGAAGTCCTTGGGCAAACGCACATTGCGTAAAGCGGGACGAGGCAAGGCACCCCAATGAGCCGACGTGACCCCGCTTCAAGATGGTCGGACGAACCGGCGCGAGCTGATGGTCCTCATGTTGTGCTGCTAACCGCCTCCCCACGCGTTCTCGCCCGGTCCACCACCACTTGAGCGCCTTCAAGCCACCGCCGGGTTGTTGCTCGAGGCGGACCGCGCGCGCTGCTGCTTGACACGGCCGGTTCATCTGCGCTACCGCTATAACTCCGCTTGGGTGGGGGTGGAGGATCCGATCCCGATCGTATGAATACGCTTCTCGCCGAGCCAGGCCGCCCCGAGGAGCTCCTTGACCCGCGTGTTTCTACCGCCTGGGTGAATCGCCTCGATCGAATCGCTTCAATCGCGCCGCAGCCGCGACAAGGTTATCCATCGGGTTGGAGTAGTGACCCGAGGTGTCTGCGACAATCGGGCGCCGCCGTATGATGGCGAGGCAGATCTATCACACGGGCTGAACTGGCGCGCCGTCCCAAAAGCTTCCGCCGGTTTACCACCGGCGGCGGATTATCGGTCCTCGCCTCGGGTATTGAAGAGCTCTCTTCCTCGAAAACCAAGGCAAACGGGATCTATATTCCTTTCATGACTTCATGTGATGCACTCGATCCAAAGATGAGCCTATAAGCTCGGCATCCAAAGCGCCTGCTCCGCCGCCATCCTCACGCCCGCTGCGCCGATCCGCTTTAGCTTTAGCGATCGTTCCTTCACCTTGCAATCTCTGCCAGCAGGTCCTGATCCGCCGGGTTAGCTCGCCATGAGCGCAGCCACGCGCCAAATAACTCGATAAAACTTGAGCCGGCGGGCGACAGGGCCTCTTTCCGGCTGCCACCATCACGCCGAACCGGGCGACGATGGGCGCCATGGGTCAAGAGTGAAGCGCCGCCAGTACCGCCATGAAAATTCCAACCCGACCGGTAGGTCAAAGGGGTCCGAATACTCTCCGTCGGAACAGCCCTCGATCCGCCATCTTGCAGATGGTACAAAGACTCGTTTCTCCGGCGGATGACTCGTCGCCGAGTAGACAACGGTTTCGCCGCCAGATGCTGATCCGCCTCGTAGTCTCCGTGGACGACTCCCACGAAGCACGCTTGACAGCCGGTTTAGCCAGGGCAGGACTCTTCTTCGCCCACGAGCCGCTCTCGACGAGGTCGGTGCAGATGTCCGCCCAGCCCCGACTCGCCGATCTTGCCGATGAACACGTATATGCCACCAAAGGGGACCCGGTACCAGACTCGATCGAGCCGCCTTGGGGCCCCAAATCCGATCGCCGATGTAGAGCTTGCCGCGACGACTCTTAGTCATCCGCCCACAAGATAGCCTTCGAGTCCTTCAACTTGCCCTCTAAGATCATCAAACCATCGTGCGATAGCCCCACGGTGGGCGCCAACCGTCGTGGAATTGTCACGCAGATGTCCTCGTGAAAGGACTTAGTCGCAGGCCATCGAACGGGTTAACTTAGAGGGGTTAAAGCGCACACAAAGACACGGAGTTATACTTAGTTCGCCCTTCGATGAAGGTAAATCCTACGCCTAGTTGTGATGGGATTGATGTGATTTCGCGACTAGGGAGCAATAGCTTCGCTTAAGCCTCGAATTGTTCTGTTTCTAAACCGCCACGGGTCGCCCCTTATATACACGGGTTGACGCCGGGCGGTCTACAGAGTCCCGATCCGCTCATACAAGTGTCCGCCTGGCTCTTCTCTCTTATCTTACAGACAAGTTACAAGACTAAGGCGGTTTACATAAACGGACCCTAATTCGCCTCGGGCCTCGGGCCTCCTTCGGGCCCTGATCATGGATTTAGGTAACCTGCCCTCCAGTATGGTTCACACTCGTAGTTATATCCCCAACAGCTCATGCCTCGCGCCAGATTGCTTGGGCGGCCACCGAGGTCCCAATCTTCATCGATGCCCTTTGGGCAGGCCTGATTCCCCCTTTCTCCGCCTTCTTCAACGCGGTGCTTGAACACTACCAGATCCATATGCTGCATCTCGACCCCCAATCCGTGACTCTCCTCGCCGTATTCGCCTTTGTGTGCGAAGCCATGGTGGTAGGGATGGCAATGGGGACAATCCCCTATGGGGATACCTTCAACATCCCCATCCCCATCTATTCCCTATCATCCCATCCCCATCCCCGTTTACATGACTGGGGATGAAATTTCCCCATACCCATGCCCCACTAGGCAACGGGGCCCCATTAGGGTCCCCATCCGCATAAACAAATACTCATATACATAAAATGACACCCTATAATCAACATACATAAATGGTATTGTCCTTGTCCTGCTAATGCATATCTAGTTCGTACTGACTTCTTGGTCATGGCGACAGCTGAGATGAGGACGTGAGATAGGTTTAAGGTTTTTTTCAGAGCTTTTTTTTTGTTTTTGCAAGTTTTTTGTGAATATTTTAAGGTTGACCGCAGTGTCGTAGTTACTAACCAGGTCCCCGATGGGTATTGGGTCTGGGCAATAGGATATCGTCCCCATCCCCGTTGTACCCTACGAGGAATAAATTAGTTTGGTAAATATCCCCATGGGGATGTTTTTCGCCCATCCCCACCCCCTAATAGATGAAATCCCCATGGGTTTGGCGGGTATGGGGCCCCATTGCCATCCCTACATGGTGGGCATCGCTCCTTCTGTGGCCCTTCTCCGTCATTTCTTCTCATTGCATCTGATTGATCCACGGCAAAGCTCGGGATGCGTGAGCTTCCAGGAGATGGCCGCGACGGCGGGCGCGGGGATCGACTTCGAGCTTCCTCCATCCACGAGCGAGTTTCGGACACAGTGGGTGTTTGTCAACACCGGTGTGCTCAGCCTTTGCTCCACTCCTCGTCAGCGCCCGCTATTCCCAACTCCGGTTGGTGCCATTAGAGGCTCGCGAGCCCCCGTCTGGTCCCTGTCTGGCTCAGGCTGTGGAGGCTAAAAGACAGCGGCGTGACCACATGTATGGTGGTGAAGGAGTTCGTCAGGTGTCGAGTCGCTCCGCTTCAGCGCCATTCTCGCCCAATGTGGACCTTGCTCAGCAGTCAGGACCATATGAGGTTTCAGGAGTCCGGGCTCCCTCTTGAGACACGACAAACAGTGCTCAAGGTCCTGACAGGTGCCCCTTCATCTGAAGACATGCCTGGGAAGAGCTATTTGTTGTACCGATGCACGAACAAAGCTAAATTTGCGGCGAGCATGCCTTCCTTTGATGAATGGGGGCTGCGCCCGGACGGTCTGGTGGGGTCCCGCGAGAACCCTGTCAACGTGGTTCCCCTCTTCGTTGCTGGCGCCGAGCTCGTCCTTAATGTGGGTGCAAGGGGGCGAGCGCCACCGGAGGCTGGCGGCACGAGCGCTGATGTGCGGATGTCGCCTGGGGCTGCTGGGGCATCACCCCCAGGAACTCGTGATTCTCACTCTGGGATGTTGATCACTGAGACGATGCATCACGCGGCTCCTGAGGCCAAAGCTCCGGAAGCCTCGAGAGGTCACAGTGGAACGGCGCCTGACTGCTCTCCGCAGCCCGGCGCCACTGAAGCTTTTTCCTCGAAAAGCCCGGCCACACCCCGCAGTCGGCTGCCACGCCCAGCGCCGCCGCTATGCGGATTTCGAGGAGCTCCGCAAGAGGAAAGGATCCCCGAGCAGCAGCGGTATCTTCGGGTCGTTGAAGCGAAGGAAGTACATCGCCGTTGACGAGTAACCGTTGTACCTTAATGACTTCCTTGAATGCTGCTTTCCTTCCTGACGGTGGTCCTTCAGGGTCCCTTCTGCCAAGACTGCTGCATCTCCCGAGAAGCGGCCTCCTCCCTCTTCGACTCCTTCGACGGACTCAATCGCCCCGAGCCCACGTGCTGCCCCGGGTGCGGGGCCGGTTGGAGAGGTGCGCTCGCCTCCGGGGCACTCTGAGTCTGCGGCCTCGTCGTCCTCCCTCCATGGTCTGGCGTGGAGCTTGGCAGACTTACCCAGGGCCCCTCCTCTGGTCATGGACAGCAGCTTGCTGACTTCGGTCTTCGACTCCTCTTTAGGCAGCGGGCCCAATCTAGCCTGGGCCCCGCTCAAGGTCCGGCTGGGGCCTGGGGTAGCGCCAGCCCCCAGCCCCCTGCCAAGAGAGGACTTGCAGCTTCAAGCCCCGCCTGCGGCTCCCGTGGTGGAGGATGAGGTGAGCCGCACATTTGAGTTCGAGCACGAGTGGAGCGTCGTTCGTCACGAGCTCTTCCAGGAGGTGATGGGCACGATGAACCGGCTTGGCGACGAACTTGCAGATGTCGACGCGCGCCTCAAGGCTGAGGGTTTTCGGCTGGCAGAGGAGCGACGTAAGCTGAAGGTGGCCATCAACCTCGGCCGTTATCAGCGTGACCTCGATAACGCGAAGGACGAGGCGTCCCTCAAGGTTTCCCGCAAAGCTTGTTCCCGGGCCTTGGAGGATGCTGGCGAGGCTGACCGCCGTCGCGAGGCTGCGGAGGAGCGCGCGCGGGAGCTCCAGGCCTGGAGCGCATCCTTTGAGCGGCAGGTGGAGGCGCGCAAACTTGCCCTTGCATCGTTGAGGGGGCCTCCCACTGAGGAGGAAGAGATCTGGAGGCTTGAGGAGGCACTGACGTTGGAAGCTGTCGAACGCAGCCTCGAGCTAGAGCGGCTGGAGATGAGGGAGCGCCAAGTCGCCCAGGCGGAGGATGCCATCGATGCGTGCGAAGCCAGGGCCCAAGAGGAGGTTGATCACCGGGTGGACGAGGCTCATGCGGATCTTGAGGGTACGCACAACCTGAAGTTGCAGCTTGCAGGGACGGAGGCCGCAGGTAGGGCTGCTGCCCTCAGTACCAGGCTTGTTGATGCAGAGAGGCGCGAGGAGGCCATGGCCGCCGCCCTGGCCACGGCGCAGGCGGAGCTGGCCTCCGCCAGCGCCGAGTTGCTCTCCCTCTAGAAGCGGGTTGATGACGCCGAGTCCCTAGGCCATATCTGTGACGCGAACGCCCCCCATCCTTAGGTGAATGACTACGCCAGTCACCTCTGCTTCTTCACCGACATAGTGACGCGCCTGGAGGCTCGATCTGACAAAGCTCGCAGGCTCGTGGAGGAGAGGAGTCGCGGCCTGCTCGAGCGCGCTTTCTCCCGTGTCTTCAGCCATCTTCTAAATGCCAACCCCAAATTCGACTTTGACGCCCCCATTGCCCCCGTACCTATGGTCATTCGGGACGACCTGGCGCGGTGGGTAGAGGACAACGTGGATGCGCTGGTCAGGGCCTTCACTTCAGAGGACGACGCGGTGGTGGTCGCTGCAGACGAAGGCGACGTGGTCGATGACGGTGACGCCGGCGTTGGTGACGGTGGCGGTGACGCCAACGATGGTGATAGCGACGCAAGCGGTGCGTCTAAAGACGACGTGGAGGATGCGGCGAGTGACATATCCGGCTGATCCCTCGTCCCTTTACTGTTTCACCCTGTATGCAAAAACTCGGGCTTGGCCCCTGAAGATTGTGAGAGCATTTTGGGAGGGGGAGCCCCTCATGTAAACAAATCGCAATTTTTACTCCTTTATGCCAAACCGAGGGTGCGTCTTTGTGGGTCATGAGTCTGGCGGCAAGTTTTGCTGCTGCCGCTTACCTTAGCTGGGGCGGCCCTGAATCGGATTGTAAGGTCGAGGGTCGCCACGGGGCTCCTGAAGGGTCTGTTGATCCGCCCGCGAGGGCCTCGCGAGGTTCCTGCGCCGACCGACGCGCGTGGTGCGCGCGCCGTGCCCAGCCCCGCTCGTGAGGGGCCCGCGATGGGGAGGCAGCGAGCACGAGCTCCAGAACAAGGCAAGAACCAGATGGCAAGAAATCGCTTGAACCAGAAAAGGCACCCCCCCGCGCGCATCGATAAAAACTCGACTTCAGCTTAAATCCAAATCCAAAAGGCAAGGTTACAGAAAAGAGATTCAAAGCAAATGGCCGCGTTCGACACCTAGTCTACTCTTCTTGTCTTCATGTCTTCTCACCAGCACGGAGCTAAGTGCTGCCACTAGGCGTGGGAGGGAGCCCCCGAGGCTCGAGGGCGGCTCTCCGGAGATTCCGGGCGTGTACAACCCCACTCATTATTACGAGAGAGTGTCACGGGCGGCGATCATCACAGGCACTGGGCCTTCTTCACAGGTACCGACCTTGCTTCATATCGCCAGGCAGGGGCCCCGCCTTGCACCGCCCTCGACCACCTTTGGGCCGACCGGCAACCAGGACGACACAAAGGGGGGAAAGGGACGCCAAGAAGACCTCGGCGACACGGGTCCTCCGCCAGGTAGGCTTTTCAGACCTCCCCAAAGAGAGGGCCCACCTCGGGGAACCTTGCTTCAGGCGACGTGGCGAGGGATCTAGCTCCTGCTTTCTCCCGCTGCCCCAGCGATCCTCCCGGTGGGAGGGAGGTCGCCGAGTCAGCCGCCACCGCTATGGTGATCTGATTCTCCTGCGACCCATGGTTAGCGTAAGCTTGCTCCTGAGGGATTAGTGGTACCCTGCATCTGTTAACGATGGCGCGGTTGGCGGGGCTCTCCGGCGGCTCCTGGAAGGCTTCAGCTCCTAGTGCCTCCTCCTCCCAACCTGACCCGAAGAACGAGCCAGGGTCGTCCTCCGGCATGTACTCCTAGTCCATCATGCGGGGCACATAGGCTTCTGGGGCTGTCACCCCAAACACCTCGCCCTAGTGCCCCACACTCCATGTTGCCCGGCCCAGCGCGGCGTCCTGAGGATGATAGAGCGATGCCTCGCTGGGGCCATGGGGGGCGACGCTCGTGCCCGTGCTCATCGGAGGCGGCGTGGGGGCAACGGGGCCCCCGGCGCCGGCCGTCCTGGTGTCGATGAAGCCCCCAGGCGCTCCCGAGGGCACGTGGTTGCGGTGAGGCCTGCCGTGAGATCCGGTGGCGGCCCAGGAAGGGAGCAGATAGCAGAAAGGCGACACTCCTAATGCCGCCGCATCCAGCAGCTCAGCGACACGTTCCAGCAGTGCGTCTCGGCCGCTCTCCATCAGCCGGCACCACATCAACTCCCGCGCCACCATGAGTGCTGCCCGTATGGTCGCCTGCTCCCGCCGGGTGCGTGGCGCCGTTGCTGCAGCATGGCTTGCGGCCCTTGCAGCAGCTCGCGCTTGTCGTGGAGTGAGGGTGGACGATGCCTGGCCGCGCCGCCCGCGCCCCGCAGCGTTAGGCGGCACTCGTGCCGCCTGGATCACGGGGTTGAGGTCTTCATGGGCAGGTGGCACCACCCAACTGGCCAGGCTGCCCCGTGGTCGGAGTCGGCCCATGGACCGCTGAACATCAGGGCCGCGGAGCGTCGGCGGGTTGATTGGTGGGGAAGAGGCTCCGGCGCACCCCTACTAGGTGTGCCAAATGTCGGATCACGGGTTCCGGTAAAACCCTCAAGGTTCGAACACTAGGGTGCGCGTGAAGATCTCCCCCTATCGATTCACGCCCTAGCTGTCTAAGATCTCGCGGACGAACTTGCAACACAAAGACACAAGATTTATACTGGTTCGGGCCACAGTTGTGGTGTAATACCCTACTCCAGTGTGGTGGTGGTGGATTGCCTCTTGGGCTGATGATGAACAGTACAAGGGGAAGAACAGCCTCCTGAGGTTGATGTGTTCTTGTGCTTGACGGACTTGTGTAAGTGAGATGCCTATGAATGAGTTGGTCGTCCCTACGGCGGTGGTTAGCTCTACTTATATAGGCCCAGGTCCTCTCCCCAAATATTGAGCGGGAAGGGAGCCAACAACGGCCAATTTGAAAGGGGACATCTAGTACAGCTTATCCTAACAAAAGTATTCTTCGCCTGCGAAAGGCTCTGGTGGTGACGCTGCCTTGGGCTCCATGGTGACCTCCGTCTTGCCGTCCTGCTGGTCTTAGTCTCGTTGCACCGATATGGAAACCTTTGCTTGATGCATCGGAACTCGGCGCCTGCGCTTGCCCCCTTGGCACAAAAGAGGAAACAAGGACGTTGTGCGCGCTGGCGCTCGCCTGGTAGCCGCCTAATCTTGATCATCATGGCTCACGTCATGAGAACCTCGCGAGGTTTGCCTTGCCTTGATCTCTCCGCCCCTCGTGAGCCTGCCTGGCGAGGCCGCTCTAGAGGAGGTCTTGCATCGTTCACCTCGCGAGGCTTAGCCCCTCGCGAGGGTCTTAAGTGCCTTGTTGATGAAGATGGGCCGTGCAGGCCTGCTCGCTCAGCCACGCCGTGGGACGCATGCAGGCAAGTCTGGGGACCCCCGTTCCCAGAATGCCGACAGTTTCCACGGCCCTTATAAGGCCCATTGTTTCTGCGGCTTGTAGGAGGCCCATGGTTATTGTGGTCTAGTTTTAAAAATCGGTTATTGCGGCCACTAGAAAACCGCGGAAAAAGAACCGCACTGACTACAAGCAAACAAATAAACAAGACAACAAGGAAATAAATAAGCAAGCAACTTACACTAGGCTATCACAGCTATTTCACATATTACATCCACTGGGCATCAAAGTTCGCCACCAGTGCAAATATAGGAAACAAAGCAGCATATCATATACACTGGTTGTCAAAGTTGGCGACCAAAGGCAAATAAACGCCAGAAGAAAACAAGTCCAGAACTGAAACCACTTCCAAGAGCTCAAGAAACAATATCCTGGTACCCATCATGTCGGGCAAGATGCTTAGCAAGCTTATTAACTTTCTCTTGTTTGGCGCTTAAATTCTCCAACATTGTTGCTGCACTGTAAATGCATCTGAATCCTGCAGGGACTTCCGCAGTCCTTCAGCTTCCTGTCGCAGCACATCTGATCAGTGTCTTTCAACTTGAAGTTGAGACTCTAGAAGATGATCTGATTCAGGCAACAAGTTCGAAGAGCTTGTGCCAGCAGTAGTGGCCAGTAACTCGAACACTACATCAAGACAGGACTTTTGGGTTCTCTCACTGTCGTCAAGATAGTTTTTTCAGCTTTCTTGGAGACCGACAGGGATGTCTCAGTATCTTGAACCTTATCTGCATTACTTCCTTTACAATTGCATAATGGGGTACTGTTCTCCAATATTTTGTCTGCATTCTAAAAGAGAAACAAGCACACACATCACAGGTTTACCATGTTGTATATGAAACTCATTTTGGTAAACCGGTACAGTAGTAAAGTGGACAGGATAACAACCTGAAACAAACATATATCTATGTACCATGGTCACTTTATGGTCTATATCATTCTAGTTTTTGTTGTCAAATCAAGATAGAGACACAGTTCAAATAATATTTGTTCAAGACAAAGCAGAATAGACAGAATATAAGTGTGGGAAACTATAGAGCAATAACAACACTTGCAATGTGCATGACATGAGAACATACTTGTTTATTCAATTGAAACTGAAATCAACATAGAGCAAGTTACAATAGCAAACCAGTTAAAGAAACAGGTTTAAAACATATTGCGCCATTGGAGTTTCAGTTCCATCCTTCAAATTTGAAAATAGTTGGTATGAGTAAATAGAGTGATGCAAGAGCAAAGGAGTATGAACCATAGCTACAGAACCTGACCTGAGAACAATTCTTCTTCTCCCTTAAGCATTATGGGATTCGGAGTGGTGGTCCTCGTGCTTTGGGCACTCAATTCCCTTACTAACTGCTCGTGTTTGGGTGCTCTGTGGTGGAGACGGTGTTGTGTCAACTGGAACTCGGTTACTATCTGCTGGGGTTGGGATCAGAAGGGGTGTAGCTGGTTCTCTGTCCAACTGGGTAGGGGTACAATCTGCGAGAGTCTTGGTTATGTGTGGTGGGGCTGGTTCTTGGGCAAGTACAATCGTGGTTCTATCTGCATCAACTGGTAGCACTATCTTTTCTGAAGACCGTGTTGTTACTCCCTTAGATACTGCCATCACCCTCTCCAATTCAAATGGCTAATAAACAAGAAAATTAATTAAATGTACAGACATTGTATGATAGACAGGTGCAATGGATAGTGGGGAATAAAAGAGGGCATGAAATAATTCACATTTATGTTGTCTAACCAAACATGATAGCATAACACGATTTCACATATATGATGGCTAACTAAACAGGATAGCATGACACAATTTCACATTATGATGGCTAACTAAAAAAGATGGAAATACATAGGTCAAAATATGATGACTATGTAAAAAGGATGACATGATATAACTATATAATGTGTTTATTAATTAGGTTGGCATGCCATAATTCACATACATGACACCTATGGAAACATGAAAGGATGATATAATTCACAGATAGAATGACATAATTCAAAATATGATGACTGTAAACACTAAACAAGATGAGATGATATAACTATATGATGTCTTTATTAAATGTGTTGCCATGCCATAATTCAGATAGATGTTGTGTATGCAAACATGATGGCATGAGATAATTCAAATATATGATTTATATAGTAATCTAGTAAGCAGATGGCAATCCATATATGATGTAAAAATTAAGAAATGCAAGACAACATGCATGACATGGGTAATATAACCCTGCCAAGTTTGAGCATAGACCTAAGGAGGGAAATGGGACTGGTCATCAGTCTCTGAATCCTCATTTGAGGAGCTCTGTGTAACCAACAAGACGTCTGCTTCAGCAGGTAGCATTGTCTGCTCTGAATACCTTGTTTTCACTCCAGATACTTCCATCACCGCTTCAAATGGCTGATGCACATGAAGAGTAATTGAATATACAAACATTGTCGACAAATGGAACACATAATACGAAAAAATGATTGCATGATATAATTCACATACATGATGATTGGCTAAACAGCATGGCATTGCATAATTCACATATATAATGCCTTTGCAACAATATATCATTGCATAATTCAGATATATAATGTATTGCAACAAGATGGCAATGCATAATTCACGTATATGGTAATTAGACACTAAACAGGTGGCATTAACACAAAGCATGTCTAAACTAATCAAATGACATAGCAATGCAAGACACCATACGCATGATATGAGCAACATAACCCTACCAAGTTAGAGCATACACCTCGGGGGGGGGGATAGGACTGGTCATCTGTCTGTGAATCCTCCTCCGAGGAGCTATCCATAACCATCGAGATATGCACTTCATCAGATAGCATAGTCTGCTCTGAAGACCTTGTTTTCACTCCAGAATTTTCCATCACCTTGTCAAATGGCTGATGCAACGAAGAGTAATTGAATGTACTAACACTGTTGACAAATGTAATACGTAACGAAAAAAAGATGGCCTGATATAATTCACATATAAGATGACTGGCTAAGCAGGATGGCATTGCAAAATTTACATATATGATGTTTGGCTAAACAAGATGGCGTTGCGTAATTCATATAAACGATGAATAAACTTGTCAGGACCCCGATTCCAAGTCACATCGATCTAGCCAGTAACACCTCATATCACTTTGCGGCCTCACGCACGGTATTCCCACGGGTGTCGCCTTACCATGGCCCGGACCGCTTAAGCCTTTTGGCTCACGATATGATAGTGTCGCTAGCATCCATATGACAGAGAACCCGGCCGACATGGCTAGTCGTGAACCCAAAGCGGCAATAACCCATGGGGACAGTATACATGAATCACATCGAGCATGTCGGTCATCAACGTGAATCGGGCTGTAGCACTGGCTAACAGGACTCCGGTATCCCGGTTGTAGCAGGCTAGGCAGGACTCGGATGTCACCGCGGACAATCCCGAAGGGACGTATATAGGAACGGCGTGAAACACATGCCGCCACCAAGTGTCCAAAGCAGAGTGCTGGGCTAGCAGGACTCCGTGAACCGGGCAGAAGCGGACTACTATCGCCAGAAGCACTAGACTACATTTCCCCATATGAGAGGCTGCCAAGGATAAACAACTAGATTGTCGGATCCCACACATACCAAGCATTTCAAACATACACACAATATGCTCAATATGTGTAAATACAACATGGCATCACAACATAACTCTACGACTCAAATATTTATTCATTAGGCCCGAGGAGCGAGGTATTACAAACATGGGTCTCATGACCCAACACTCGAGCATACAAGTCAAAGCACAAGCGAAGCTTAACATGTCCGAGTACGACATCTACAAATAAAAAGGCTGAGAAGCCCGACTATCTACCAGATCTCGCCGAGGGCACAAGATCGTAGCTGAGGTAACAAGCTAAACGTCAAGTCCACGCTGAACTACTAGCGAGACTGAAGTCTCTCTCGCAAAAACATAAAATAGGCAAACGTGAGTACAAATGTACTCAGAAGACTTACATCGAACCAACTACATATGCATCAAGATCAAAATGGGGTGGTGGAGTTTAACCGCAGCAAGCCAACTTTGACTCGGTGGCTATCCTAAACTACGATCGTAAGTAACTCTTTGAGGTGGCACACGAGTCCACATATTCACCACATCAATACACCACTATGGATCCGCCCCGCCTCCCTCGAGAACGCCATCCATAGCACTCACGCTATCTTGGCGATTTTAGAGTATCCACTTTCACTTGTCTATGAACTATGCCAGGGGTCCAAGTTTCCATATCCGAGGAATCCGCTATTCCAATAGATAATGATAACCCTGCAGGGTGTACTTCTTCACACACGCCTCGCCACTTATCGCCTCAGACATCGCCATGTACCTCGCAACCTTCAAGCGTAAGCCGGGCGAGGAGTAGGCCACGACCGACTAACCACACAAGTCTCTAGTCCAGTTTATCGCCTATTCGGGTTCCATCCGCAAGGAGATCCGCCGGGTGTCGCCACGGCCCCAAACGATGTGTGCAGGTTCCCAAGCCCACCAACCGGTGCCACTTGGTACACCGGCCATCAGGCCTAGTCTGTCCCAAGCCCACATGCATCGGTGCCACTTGGTAGACTACTAACACTACCTACAAACACCGAAACTAGTTGCAACTCCCGGACAGAGATCGAGTTGATTAATAAGCCGAGAGGGGCCGAGTTACGGAACCCAATGTGTGGTAGTAACTGCTCATGGATCACAAACACGTAACTCAGTTCTCGAGGACGGTTGCAATGAGACAACCCACCATGTACTCCTAAATGGCCTCTCACCGCTACCTTTACCAAATCGTATTCACACACTTAGCTCACACCCAGTAGGACATGTTCACCACTTTCCAATTCATTCCCGATGAATCAGACCTGACACAACTCTAAGCAATAGCAGGCATGGCAAACAAGCATGAATGAGTAGGCACATCAGAGCTCAAACAACTCCTACTCATGCTAGTGGGTTTCATCTAATTATTGTGGAATGACAGTCATGCAGAGGATAAGGGGTTCAGCTACCGCAGCAAGTAACACATGAGTCGTTGTTGTCCTAATGCAGTAAAATAGAGCAGGAGCGAGAGAGTGGGATTATATCGAATGAACAAGGGGTTTTGCTTGCACGGCACTTCAAGATAACATTGAGTCTTCATCGGTGTCATCGATCTCGTCGTTGGAACATCGCTCATCGAGAGGGACGATTACCGCAAACATGTATGACACAATCAATGCAATGCGACAATATGATGCATGCTATGACATGGCAATATGCTATGGTTTGAGCTAATGCAACTAGCAGCAGATTAAATGAAGTTGGTTTGAATAAAAGATTCAAATTCAAACTCCATATGTGATTTCTTAAATGCCATTTAATTGAATTGTCCTAAACAGCAGCCATAAGTTGTTCTATCATGCATGGAAATGGTACAGATGGATAGATTGGATTTTTCTGATCATTTTTCATATATAAATTATTTCATTTGGAGTTACGGTTTAATTTATATGATTTTTGAAGTTTAGGCAATTTTCTGGAATTTCCTGAATAAAAATAAATCCAGAAAGCCATTAGAGCGTCAAGATGACAAAGAAGATTATGCCAAGAGGTCAACCAAGTTGACCCGGGTCAAACCTGATGACCGGTCCCACATGTCAGTGTAATTAGCCTAACTAGCCTAATTAAAATTAACCCTAACTAACTTGGTTAGCCGGGCGGGCCCGCACGTCAGTGGGTGTGGGTTCAATTAGTGGCGCCATTAGCTGCTAATGACGCTGCCACGTCGGCATGACCGGAGTTAAGCCGCCGCCAACCAACCGAGCAGCGGTGGCTCGCCGGAGTGGCGCGAGGGCAGTGGCTGGGGCGCGCTGAGGGCACCAGGAGGGAGCCCGTGATCCCGCGCATCCAGTGGAAGCAGCAGCAGGTCACAGGGTGGCCGGGGTTCGCCGGAGTGGAGCCCGAGGCGGCGGCCGGAGCTCGGGCTCGAGCGGGCGCGATGCTGCGGTGCACTAGAGGAGAAACAGAAGGGCACTGCAGGCTCCTGGGAGGGCGGCGAACATGGTGAATCGCTCAGGCGCAAGCTGGGGTGGCCCTGGACACGGCGGCGCCATGGCCGGCGGCGGGGAGCTTTCGGGCTTCTTCGAATCAGCGTCTACGGTGAGGGATAGGCCACGGGGTGAGGGGGAAGGTGACCGGGAGCTCACAGCGATCACGAAGAGGGGCTCGGCTTGCTCGGGGACGGCTTGGCGACGGCGAATCGGCGATGGAGATCCGCGGCGGCCGACGATGAAGAAGTGGTCGGGGACGGCGCGTTGGAGCTCTTTTCGGCCATGTGAGCTGACGGAGAGGACGAGGTGGCACAGCGGAGCTCGGGGCTGGTCCATGGTTCTAGCGCTGGCGGTGGCGGTGGTGGGACGAACGAGCGGCGGCGACGCTGCTCGGTGTGCATGAGAGAACGAGACAGGAGGGGAACGAGGGAGAGGGAGAGAGCGAGGGGTCCAGGGGTCGGGCGGCGCCGAGGAGAAGTCATGAGGCGTCATGTGGCCAGCGACGCAGTGCAGCAACTGGTGGCGTGGCGCCACAAGACGCCGCAGTCGTTATCCCTCCTCCGCCATCTTGGCAGAGGTTGGGGATGACTGCACCAGGCCAGTGGGCTGGGCCGGCTGGAGGAGCCGGGCAGTAGGTTTCTCTCTTTATTGTTTTCTGCTTCTGTTTTTTTAAATCTTTTGCCACTGTTTTGAATTTAAAACAATTCAAACAATGCCAAAAACTCCTCTGAATATTTTTATTTTGCTAGATGGACTTTTCCAAAAGCTCATAAAATATTTCAGGGGTATTTGAAATTATATTCTAATTATATGAATATAATTCAAATTCAAATAGCTAATGATTTAAATTCAAAGTCCCAAGATTAAGTCCTTATAAATGTTCAATATTTTGTTTGGGACCAGAACCCTTGCCAAAATTATCAAACATTTAAGAAGAGCATTTTGGAACAATGAATGAGATTTTAGGGTTTTTGCCCTTCTTTTATTTAAGTTTTTGAGGCTTCCAAATTTCCTCAGTTCAAGTTTCAAAATTTAAACATGATGCAAACACTAGGCGGCACCAGAAGCTAGGGATGTGACAACTCGCCCCCACTAAACAAGAATCTCGTCCCGAGATTCAAGACGTGAGGTAAGGAGACAGAGGGGACACAAAGCTAACATGATCTTCAAGATCCAACTTGCACTTCATAGGAACGTCGATTCCTTCATCATCTTTGGCTTGACGACTTGCTCTGAGAACTCCAGCTATCATGACAACGAGAGGAAAGGGAGAACTCTAGAAGGATCGATCTTCTCGAGGACCGGACAACTCAGGATTAACTCACGGAATGAGACATAGCAACATCTCTCGAGCTGAGACATGAAGCATATATCTGAAGGATGGAGTAACAAGCGACGGGGTTTGATTTGGTGGGCAACAATTCTATGCTTAGAAAGATGGTGGATGGTGTCAAGGTGGCGAGGAAATAATTGCCATGATCCCGTAGAGGGGCACCTTGGGAAAGGTGACTGGTGGAATTATTACCTTAAGCAGCAAACAGAATTACTTTTGATTTAGAAATCATTGAGACTCTTTATACCAGCCTAAGGCAATCACAATCGATTGTGTGAACGAATTCGAAAGAATGGCATGCTCATACCATAATAGATGATGTGGACTACCTTGTTGAAGGCAACACAATGGATGACTTTAGTAACTTAGGAGAAGCTCAATAGTAGAGAGTGAGTCCACTTTTGAGAAGTTATAGCATAACCGAGGAAACTGAGAGCAATCCCAGTTAGTGCCGATGATAACACCTAAGCTATGCTGCGTGCTCTCAAGAACTTGAGCACTTCCATATTCATCAAGGTATTACCAAAATCCGTGTCAAGGATCCTGGCAACACAACGTACTACCATGATGAATGCCGGTAGAAGATGCAGATGCAAAGGAAGATAACACCTTCTCAGATTTCACCTTGGCGGGGCCAAGGGGACAAAATATGGATGATCAATCGAGAGACATTTAGCACTCTGCTTCTAATGTTCTCCTTGATGTGCTAGCGTAATCCATAGATAATTATGGTTTTATATCTAGAACATCAAGTAAAAGGTCGGACTTCGGGAACACAAAAATCATAAGGCACAACTACGGGGTAGATCCTACGAAGTCCTTATGGGGAGGTGGCCAACTTCTTCAATCAAGATATTACAATAACAGGTCTTCCAGCTGAGTGTGTTGGCCACGACATCCACTTTACCGGTTATAGAGAGACCAATATTGTAGCTCTTGGGAAACGTTCCAACCATCATATCTGCCTAAGATTCAGATCTGGTTGGTGTCAGGATATTCCAGACTCATCAAATCTAGAAAGAAAAATGAAAGTTTGCAACACAAATCGATTTAGATGACGCTATGAGATTCTCGAAATGAACTACGATAGCAAAATCCAAGGCATGAGCTGGTTCTGCTACATACATGTGAACACGTTGTCCCGCATAAAACATTATCACATGGTAGTCTTACAATAAAACACTACCGAAGTTCGGTGGGAACCATCATTAATGACATCAAGTCTCCACGCGGAAGTCCACGAGTTCACCTTGGATGACTCCTTTATCATGAACAACTCAATCGGTGGCTTGGTGTGCTAGGATATACATATGGAATGAAGATGATCAGTCTAATGACCACGGAATTCTTCGCGACGTACATGACTGACTTGGGATGATTCCGAGGAAGCAAACTAACTTTCTCGAATTCACGGCGGCAACTTACATCAAATGCACGTGAATCAAAGGAAGTCACTTCTTTCATCCAAACATGTACTTCATGAACGGAACATGAAGGCAATGCTTACAAAGTTTCCAACACTAGGTTGATGCTCAACATGAATCATGGGGGAGACAAAATGCTGCTGATGGGCTCAATAACAACTCATCGGAATTTCCATATCACTGGACTTCCGCCATCACGTGAACACGGTGATAGTATTGGTCAGACCAAAAGATGTAATGGTGTATGCTCGAGGGATCAACCACGAGTAAGACAACATTACGGACATCGTTGGTTCTGATTTGACTTGACGATAGCCCATACTCAAGTCAAAGTTTTGACAAGGCAATAGATCCAACAACTGATCATAGGGACCAATCGATGAAGATATCATATTTCTTCAACACACACTACACAAGAATATCCCTTTGGAACGAACTAAGTTAGGAAAGCTTTTATCTTCCAACTCTCCAAGTTGTTGTTTGGCTTAACCAACTAGCTCAGGGGTATCCAACACGGATTCTTGGTGAAAGGGTGGTTACAAGCAACCAACTTGCTCACGAACTCAACATAGCGGTCAGGTGACAACCTGGTGATACTTCCGAGAAGATAATCGAAAAATCACGAACCACCGATATGCTATTAAGCTCGAGAACAATCTTGCTTTTCAGGGCAAGACGATATGGTCAAATAAGCAAGGGATTGAATAATCCTAACTCATTGGTCGAAGAGTGCACCAGAATAAGGACTAGGTAGCACGATCAATCTTAGGGTGATGATTTAATAACCAACACGCCAAGAATGAGATTATTGTCCATTAACTACCAAGCAACGAGGTTGCTAGGAGTATCGATTTCACACATCACAATTCACTTGTCGGCATTCCGGTTGCATCAACACGGGACCGAGGAATGAATAATGATAGCGAGAAGTATCACTACGTCAAGAATTCATAAAAGAAGGTGCAATCCTCATGACGTTCCTGATATAAAGTGGGTAATACTTCAGGGTAGAACAGAACAAAAGCTGAATTGGCATTTTGATCTGCGGAATACAACTGCTTTGACCCAATCCTGGATATGGATGAGGTACTGGAGTTTGTTTCTCCTAGTCATTCTGGAATAGAATGGCTTAACGGACCACAAGAATAATAGGCATCGATAAACGAATGCACGCATACTCTTGATTATCAACTGATAGAGGAGGGTCGGAATACAACTAAAGAGAACAACCCAAAGGAACATATAATTTTCTGAGTTGTGGATGCACAGATTAGTATGTCGAGCAAAGCTCAACATTTCTTCCGGATAATCCATGCAGAGAAGGTAGTACTGGCAGATTCACAATTATGGATGGAGAACTCATCAAGAGCACTCTGATTGTGATCCTTCGGTTCCGCGAGGCACTTCTGCCTTATTGGTTCATGGTATTCGAAAGAAAGAAATACCACGACCTCGAGCACTAATGCAAAGGTTACTAATAACCTAAGGGAGCTAGCAATTACTATCAACATGAAGTAAGTAGGGTGAATCTCGGGTTCAAGAACCCAGGAATAGAATGCCTACTAACTAATAACATCATGGGATGCTTTCAAGAATAATGGCCAGAATCGTCACACTGGGAACACAAAGCCTGGCTGGATTACTAGGTAACTCCCTAAAACACCTAGGGTCATAATAATAGCTCCAACATCTACGCCGAGGCAACAAAGTACCTCAACTTACCGATTAGTGTGCTTATTCTGACCAAAAAGGACATCGGGAACAGAAGGAAAGGATTTGCAAATGCATCGACTATTTAGAGACACAGGATGACTTCGACAGCATAACGGCTGTAAATGCTCAAAAAGATTTGAGACATCATGCAAAATGGTGGCATAACCACTCAATAACATCATATCAAGGTTCCGAGATCAACAGTTAACATAAAGAAATAGTAGGAACTGAACTGAGGCTTAAAACCAACAATCTTAAAGGTCTATGGATTAGTAACACGTCATCCTGGATAGAAAGATGAGAAGCCTAGTTCTTAAACCCGTAGAAGAGAAGAGGATGACTCGGATCGAAGGCCATGAGGTATAAGGAGTAAAAAGAGCCTTACGCTCCTTCCACAATCAATTCCCTTACATAACTAAAGCATTTCTAGACACAACTTCGACCGGTTTGGCTTGGTAAACCTCTGAGCATCAGAGCTCGATACCAACGCTGTCGGACCCCGATTCCAAGTCACATCGATCTAGCCAAGAACACCTCATATCACTTTGCGGCCTCACGCACGGTATTCCCACGGTGTCGCCTTACCATGGCCGGGACCGCTTTAGCCTTTTGGCTCACGATATGATAGTGTCGCTAGCATCCATATGACAGAGAACCGGGCCGACATGGCTAGTCGTGAACCCAAAGCGGCAATAACCCATGGGGACAGGCATACATGAATCACATCGAGCATGTCGGTCATCAACGTGTGAATTGGGCTGTAGCACTGGCTAACAGGACTCGGTATCCCGGGCTGTAGCAGGCTAGGCAGGACTCGGATGTCACCGCGTGACATTTCCCGAGGGATGTATACATAACGAAGTGAAACACATGCAGCCAGTCAAGTGTCCAAAGCAGTAGTGCTGGGCTAGCAAGACTCCGTGAACCGGGCTGTAGCGGACTACTATCGCTCAGAAGCACTAGACTACATTTCCCCATATGAGAGGCTGCCAAGGATAAACAACTAGATTGTCGGATCCCACACATACCAAGCATTTCAAACATACACACAATATGCTCAATATGTGTAAGTACAACATGGCATCACAACATAACTCTCGACTCAAATATTTATTCATTAGGCTCCGAGGAGCGAGGTATTACAAACATGGGTCTCATGACCCAACACTCGAGCATACAAGTCAAAGCACAAGCGGAAGCTTAACATGTCCGAGTACGTAGACATCTACAAATGAAAAAGGCTGAGAAGCCCGACTATCTACTGATCTCTGCCGAGGGCACAAGATCGTAGCTGAGGTAACAAGCTAAACGTCGAAGTCCACGCGGAACTACTAGCGAGACTGAAGTCTCTCTGCAAAAACATAAAATAGGCAAACGTGAGTACAAATGTACTCAGCAAGACTTACATCAGAACTAACTACATATGCATCAGTATCAAAAGGGAGTGGTGGAGTTTAACTGCAGCAAGCCAGCTTTGACTCGGTGGCTATCCTAAACTACGACTGCAAGTAACTCTTTTGAGGTGGCGCACACGAGTCCACATATTCACCACATCAATACACCACTATGGATCCGCTCCCATCTCCCTACGAGAACGCCATCCATAGCACTCACGCTTATCTTGCGCATTTTAGAGTATCCACTTTCACTTGTCTATGAACTATGCCAGGGGTCCAAGTTTCCATATCTGAGGAATCCGGCTATTCCAATAGATAATGATAACCCTGCAGGGGTGTACTTCTTCACACACGCTCTCGCCACTTATCGCCCTGTACACGTCATGTACCTCGGCAACCTTCAAGCGGAAGCCGGGCGAGGGAGTCGGCCAAGACCTGACTAACCACACAAGTCTCTAGTCCAGGTTTATCGCCTATTCGGGTTCCATCCGCAAGGAGATCCGGCCGGGGTGTCGCTCACGGCCCCAAATGATGTGTGCAGGGTTCCCAAGCCCACCAACCGGTGCCACTTGGTACACACCGGCCATCAGTGCCTAGTCTGTCCCAAGCCCACATGCACGGGTGCCACTTGGTAGACTACTAACACTACCTACAAACACCGAAACTAGTTGCAACTCCAGGACAGAGATCGAGTTGATTAATAAGCCGAGAGGGGCCGAGTTACCGGAACCCAATGTGTGGTAGTAACTGTTCATGGATCACAAACACAGAACTCAGTTCCTGAGGACGGCTGCAATGAGACAACCCACCATGTACTCCTACATGGCCTCTCACCGCTACCTTTACCAAATCGTATTCACACACTTAGCTCACACCCAGTAGGACATGTTCACCACTTTCCAATTCATTCCCGATGAATCAGACCTGACACAACTCTAAGCAATAGCAGGCATGGCAAACAAGCATGAATGAGTAGGCACATCAGGGCTCAAACAACTCCTACTCATGCTAGTGGGTTTCATCTAATTACTGTGGAATGACAGGTCATGCAGAGGATAAAGGGGTTCAGCTACCGCAGCAAGTAACACATGAGTCGTTGTTGTCCTAATGCAGTAAAATACAGCAGGAGCGAGAGAGTGGGATTATATCGGAATGAACAAGGGGGTTTTGCTTGCCTGGCACTTCTAAAGATAACATTGAGTCTTCATCAGTGTCATCGATCTCGTCGTTGGAACATCGTCTACTGAGAGGGGACGATTACCGGCAAACACAGAAGGACACAATCAATGCAATGCGACAATATGATGCATGGTATGACATGGCAATATGCTGTGGTTTGAGCTAATGCAACTAGCAGCAGATTAAATGAAGTTGGTTTGAATAAAAGATTCAAATTCATACTCCATATGTGATTTATTAAATGCCATTTAATTGAATTGTCCTAAACAGCAGCCATAAGTTGTTCTATCATGCATGGAAATGGTACAGATGGATAGATTGGATTTTTCTGATCAGTTTTCATGTATAAATTATTTCATTTGGAGTTACGGTTTAATTTCTATGATTTTTGAAGTTTAGGCAATTTTCTGGAATTTCCTGAATAAAAATAAATCCAGAAAGCCATTACTACGTCAGCATGACAACAGCATTGCGTCAGCAGGTCAACCAAGTTGACCCGGGTCAAACCTGACGACCGGTCCCACATGTCAGTGTAATTAGCCTAACTAGCCTAATTAAAATTAACCCTAACTAACTTGGTTAGCCGGGCAGGCCCGCACGTCAGTGGGTGTGGGTTCAATTAGTGGCGCCATTAGCTGCTAATGATGCTGCCACGTCGGCACGACCGGAGTTAAGCCGTCGGCAACCAACCGAGCGGCGGTGGCTCGCCGGAGTGGCGCTAGGGCAGCGGCTGGGGCGCGCTGAGGGCACCAGGAGGGAGCCTGTAATCCCGCGCATCCAGTGGAGGCAGCAGCAGGTCGCGGGGTGGCCGGGGTTCGCCGGAGTGGAGCCCGAGGCGACGGCAAGAGCTCGGGCTCGAGCGGGCGCGATGCTGCTGTGCACTAGAGGAGAAACCGAAGGGCACTGCGGGCTCCTGGGAGGGCGGCGAATATGGTGACGCTTCCAGCGCAGCTGGGTGGCCACAGCCGCAGCGGCGCCATGGCCGGCAGCGGGGAGCTTTCGGGCTTCTTCGAATCAGCGTCTACGGTGAGGGATAGGCCACGGGGTGAGGGGGAAGGTGACCGGGAGCTCACAGCGATCACGAAGAGGGGCTCGGCTTGCTCGGGGACGGCTTGGCGACGGCGAATCGGCGATGGAGATCCGCGGCGGCCGACGATGAAGAAGTGGTCGGGGACGGCGCATTGGAGCTCTTCCGACCATGTGAGCTGACGGAGAGGACGAGGGTGGCACAGCGGAGCTCGGGGGCTGGTCCATGGTTCTAGCGCTGGCCGGTGGCCGTGGTGGGGACGAATGGCGGCGACGACGCGTTCGAGTGTGCGTGACAGAACGAGACAGAGGAGGGGAACGAGGGAGAGGGAGAGAGCGAGGGGGTCCAGGGGGTCGGGGCGGCGCCGAGGAGAAGTCGCGAGGCGTCGCGGTGGCTAGGCGACGCAGGCAGGCAGCTTGGTGGCGTGGCGCCCGCAGGCATCCCGTCGTTGTCCTGCTCGCCATCTTGGCAGAGGTTGGGGATGACTGGCACCAGGCCAGTTGGGCTGGGCTGGCTGGAGGAGCTGGGCCAGGTAGGTTTCTCTCTTTTATTGTTTTCCTGTTTCTGTTTTTTTTAATCTTTTGCCACTGTTTTGAATTTAAAACAATTCAAACAATGCCAAAAACTCCTCTGAATATTTTTATTTTGCTAGATGGACTTTTCCAAAAGCTCATAAAATATTTCAGGGGTATTTGAAATTATATTCTAATTATATGAATATAATTCAAATTCAAATAGCTAATGATTTAAATTCAAAGTCCCAAGATTAAGTCCTTAAAAATGTTCAATATTTTGTTTGGGACCAGAACCCTTGCCAAAATTATCAAACATTTAAGAAGAGCATTTTCGAACAATGAATGAGATTTTAGGGTTTTTGCCCTTCTTTTATTTAAGTTTTTGAGGCTTCCAAATTTCCTCAGTTCAAGTTTTAAAAATTTAAACATGATGCAAACACTAGGCGGCACCAGAAGCTAGGGATGTGACAAAACTAAATAGATAAGGGGTCAACTTATCCAAGGATGACGTCTCCCACCTACCCACCGCCTCCCTAACGCTTGCCACCCACCATCGTCAGTGATCTCCACACCCCACCGTGGGTTTTGCCATCTGATCCGCTCATTCTCTCCGGCGCTCCTACTTCTCTCACTGTCTTATTCCCTTCCTCATGACGGTCCACGCTGAAATCTCCCTGGGTTTGGATTTCTCCCCGGGGATGAAGTTGGCTCATGAGATCCAATGCACCTTCAACAGATTGGTGCACCCCACGGCGGACACGGGCCATTTCACAATGGTCGTCTCGTTTGCACGGCATTCTTTCCGCTTGGATGTGGAGAACGTGGGACTTGCTCTTGAAGCGGCAATCAGAGGTTATTGTCCTCATCTCAAGGTATCTCCTCTCCACCATGCAGTTTTTTCGTTCAATGTGTCATGCAATGAAGTGGGGTTTTTCATTCTGCATCAGAGGAGTTTTGTTTGTGATCAGTTCAAGTGTTTCTTTCATCTTTGGGGTCATGGTGGCCCAGATTGGATGAAGGAGTTTAAACTTTGGCAATCTTGTCGGCGTTCTGGGAACGGGGGTCCCCAGACTTGCCTGCCTGCGGCCTGCGGCGTGGCTCAAGGAGGGGCCCATCGCGGCCCATCTTCATCAACACAAGCCCAAGACCCTCGCGAGGGGCCAAGCCTCGCGGGGCGGACGACACGGAGCCTCCTCAGGCACGGCCTCGTCAGTCTGTCTCGCGAGGAGGCGGAGAGATCAAGGCGGGGTACCTCATGAGGTGCCCATGACGCAAGCCATGACGAGCAAGGGCGCCAGGCGGGCGCCAGCCCGCGCAGTGTCCTCCCATTCCTCTTTGGTGCAAAGGGAGCGAGCGCAGGCGAGAGCATCAAGCAAAGGCACCCATTTTGGTGCAACGAGACCAAGACCAGCCCAACGGCAGGAAGGAAGTCATTGTGGAGCCCAAGCAGGCGTCACCACCAGAGCCTTTGGCAGGCGAGGACCAACTTTAGTCAGGATAAGTGTACCAGATGCTCCCCTTCAAAATGGCCAATTGTTGGCGCCCTTCCCGCTCAATATTTGGGAAGAGGCCCAGGGCCTTTGCCTATAAATAGGACTAGCCACCCACAGGGTAGAGGCATCTAGAGACACCCAGAAACATCTAACAGCTAGAATCGGGTTGGATAGCACCACAGAGAGAGAGAGAGAAGGGTGACTGAACTCCTCCTAGCAGTTCATCTCCCCAGCCAAGAACAGACCCTCGCGAGGCTGTTCTCCCTTGTATTGTTCATCATCATCAGCCCAAGAGGCAATCCACCACACCACAAACTAGAGTAGGGTATTACACCACAATGGTGGCCCGAACTAGTATAAACCCTGTGTCTCTTGTGCTGTTCTTTCCATAGCTTAGATCCTAGCGAGGCGATGGGGTGCAGGTAGGTAGAAGGCGAGATCTCCGCGCGCACCCCAGTGTTCGAACCTCAAGGGTCTGCCGGAACCCGAAATCCGACAAATCTGAATGCCAACAAGAATGGACTTTGGTTAGTCCCTCTAAGAAGAGAGCTCATCTTGGTTTGGAGGCCATGCAGCATGCTCCGGTCAAATCATCTCTCCTGGCTAGTGCGTCTAAATCTTTTCCTAGGAAACATGCTACGTTCGCTACGTTCATGCAATACCCAGCCCGTAGAGGTTATAGTTATGGCCCGTCTGATGATGACGTGACCACAGTCAGGGAAGCTGGTTATCACGTCTCTTCTCACGAGGGTTCTGTGATTTCTTCTCCGTTGATACACTCGCCGCCGGCGAGGCCAGCTATTCAGTTTGGAACAGTTCCTACTTCTCTGGAGGGTTTATCTCCTGCTAGTTTAAACCCCGGATCTTCGGCTGGTCGGTTAGTTTTTGCTTTAGAAGGTTTGGATTCAGCTCTATCACCTCTGTCCCTCGCACCGGGCCACGTTTCCTCTTTGGGCTCAAGGACCCAGCCCATATGTTTGTCCGATGATGAGAGCTGCATCCCACCATCTCTGACATTTCAAGTTCCTTCGCCTAAATATATTAAAAGAGATTTGCACAGTTTTGACAATATGATTGAAGATATGGCTGCTAGTTATTGGGACTGTCAAAATTTCTTAGCCATGCGCCACACGTAAGAGACTTGCACCAACCCGGTCCGGTGTAGAAATTGTTTTAGATCGGGGCACATTAAAAAAAACTGCACTGGCCAACCTCCAGACTTGTCCGTCTGGGTTCCTAAAGTCCCATCGCCAGGTTTTGGGAAGCGAGACCGCTAGGAGGACTCCCCTCTCTCCCCCGTCTCTCCAGTTTCCCGAGGAAAAATGCCACCGCAGCCTGAGAAAACCCCAATCCTAGCCTCTCCACCACCTCCACCGCCGCCAATATGCTCGGCCTCAGACACCCAAGCTTCCCCGAGGTCTTGCCCTGCTTCTGCTCCGCAAGCATCAATGGCAGTGTACGCGATTGATCCACATTGCTTCATCCCAGCTGGGTTTGATATTGAAGATGGTGGAGATGACCGGCTGCCCAGCACCTTCTACACGCCGGCCATCCCACCACCCCGAGCGCATGAGCAGTACATGGTGGCAATTGTCGAGCCGATCCCACCCCCGGAGCTGGTTGGTATTCATCGTCAGTAGGTTCTGGATTTTCTAGTACAAACCATGCATGTTCCGGTTATTTCTGCACAAACTTGGTTTCAAGGGGTTGGATTGTTTGAGATGGAGGATCCGGTGATCCGTGGCTCTTTTACTCTGCGTCCACCGTTCCCGTTAGGAGTTGATGAGGAGGGCAACGAGTTTTTTGTCCGTTTCATCCCACACAATCAGGGAGAGGGATTTTGGGCTATTCATGGCCACAAGACAGGATGGTTGATGTTCATTGGCATCCGTTGGATTACCAGAACACCCAATGCATTGCGGATGTAGTTAGCACTTTTGGTCAGTTTCATTATTGGAATAGCAATGACCGGTGCAAGGTCAGATCTTTGGTCCACGCCTCGTTCCCAGATAATGCTCTTGTCCCTCGCTCTGTCACATTCAGGGAGTTTGCGAATTGAGGAGATACAGTGGTTTCATGGTCGGCTAGCTGTTACATTCTGTCATGAGAATTTGCTGGAGCTATGATCCCTGCTGATGAGGATCCAATGCCTCTTGATGGTAATCCTCATCCGATGCCTGGTGTCAACCCACCTCAGCCGTTTTGGGCCATGCCCCCCTACCCTGCCCTTGGCTGGAATGGTGTGCCACCAGGAAACAATCAAGGCCACAATGTGGCAAATGGATGGGTGTCGGTGTCAAAACCGGCGGATCTCGGGTAGGGGGTCCCGAACTGTGCGTCTAGGCAGATGGTAACAGGAACAAGGGACACGATGTTTTTACCCAGGTTCGGGCCCTCTCGATGGAGGTAAAACCCTACTCCTGCTTGATTAATATTGATGATATGGGTAGTACAAGAGTAGATCTACCACGAGATCAGAGAGGCTAAACCCTAGAAGCTAGCCTATGGTATGATTGTTGTTCGTCCTACGGACTAAAACCTTCCAGTTTATATAGACACCGAAGAGGGTTAGGGTTACACAGAGTCGGTTACAATGGTAGGAGATCTACATATCCGTATCGCCAAGCTTGCCTTCCACGCCAAGGAAAGTCCCATCCGGACACGGGACGGAGTCTTCAATCTTGTATCTTCATAGTCTAAGAGTCCGGTTGAAGATGATAGTTCGGCTATCCGGACACCCCCTAATCCATGATTCCCTCAGTAGCCCCTGAACCAGGCTTCAATGACGACGAGTCCGGCGCGCATATTGTCTTCGACATTGCAAGACGGGTTCCTCCTCCGAATTCTTCATAGAAGATTTTGAACACAAGGACAGTGTCCGGCTCTGCAAAACAAGTTCCATATACCACCGTAGAGAGAATAATCTTTACACAGATCTGCTGACGTATTCCGCGGCGTGACATCACACCACGACCAGGCCTTTATTCGAATCGTTTCTACTGTCCCACCTCAGCGCGTTTAGCGAGGCGGTTTCCTTGGCACGTCTTATCAAAGCGGAGATCGTGCCCCCTTATTCCGGGATTCTCATCAAAACGGGCGTGGGTAACCCAACCGCGCCATTGATTACGACGCTTGGGAGATAAGCAAGTTTTACCAGGCTGGTGGGGACGCATAGCTTCGTCCGTTCATATAAGGGGATAAGGATCCACCTTTTCACCCACGCCTTCTTCCTCCTTTGCTTATCCATTTCTGCGCACTCGAGCTCCAGCGCCCAAGTCCACACATCCCTCCTCAACCTTCTCCAGCCATGTCCGGAGCGGGAGGCAAGTGGATGGTCTCCTCCGTCACGGAGGGGCAAGTAAAAAAGCTACGGAAGGCCGGATACCTGTCCGGAGACATAGCGCATCGGCTCCCCGACGAGGGGCAGCTCATCCCCACCCCCAGGCCCCATGAGAGGGTGGTGTTCCTCGCCCACTTCCTCCGCGGACTAGGGTTTCCACTTCACCCATTTGTCTGGGGCCTCATGTTCTACTACGGCCTAGATTTCCACGATCTGGCCCCAAATTTCATCCTCAACATCTCGGCGTTTATCATCGTGTGCGAGGCGTTTCTCTGCATCCAGCCCCACTTCGGCTTATGGCTGAAGACCTTCAATGTCAAGCCGAAGGTAGTGGGCGGCCGCCAAGCGGAGTGCGGAGGCGCCATGGTTGGCAAGATGGCCAACGTCATATGGCTCGAGGGATCCTTTGTGGAGACCGTGAAGGGGTGGCAATCGGGGTGGTTCTACATCACCGAGCCGCGCGGCCCTAGATGGGCGGCGACCCCCGAATTTTGGTCTGGTTTTCCTACGCGGCTCACCTCTCGGAAAGAGACAGGCCTGACATGGGGTAATCCGGAAGAGCTGACCGGACTCCAAACCTACATTCAAACCCTGGTGAACAAGAATCTCAGGCTTGTCAACGTAGTCCAGGTTATGCTCATCCGCCGGATCCTCCCATGCCAACAACGGGCCTTCAAATTGTGGGAGTTCGGTCCGGCACAGCACCAAACTCTGAAAAGTCTCTTCAACACTACGTACGAAGATGCCAGGAGGGCGCTGTTCAAGGGCGCCGAGGCTCCCACATCCGCTACCGAAGATCGCGGATTTAGCTCGCAGCGTCAAGCTACGGAGGTAAGTTGTTTTACCCTTTACGAGACTTTTGTTTTTCATAGTTTGACGTAAGAATGGGTTTTCATCAGTCATGGCTTTCTCCAAGATCTTTCAAATTCCTTTCATCTTTGGTTCAACCTTTCTAATTTTCATTCCTGAGTGCCTCAACAATTCATGGTGGTGTTTCTCGTCGTCATTCTAGAATTTTGAAGACTGAAGAAGGATTTCTCCTAAATCTTGGTCCGTTCTCTTGAAGATTCATAGTTCTATCTTATGCCATCCTCTCATATTTGTTTTCGATTGTGAGAATTCATTTCATAACCATCCGGAGCATTTCATGAGTTGTTTCCACTTCTTTCCTCCGAAGGCCATCATGTCATAATTCCTCATTCTCAGCTTTCAGCTCTCGTTCTCCAAATCTTACTGGTGCATCATTCAAGTATTCACTAATCAGTTCATGATCTCTCCGCTTGTATCTAAATTCTCTCAAGTATCTTCGTTCATTTTCTAATTCTTCCCGGTGTTTCTTTATCTTTTCTTCGTTCATTTTCAATTTTTACGGTGGTTCATTCAAGATTCCTCTTCCTTTATTACCGTATCAGTTCATTCGTCCTTTCCAATCCTCTCGGTGATTCGTCGAAGACTTCTTCAAGTTTGCGCCATATCTATCTTAATCCTCTCCACGAGAATAAGTAGTATGCCAAATCCATTGCTTGCCATCAATTTAATTGGTGAAGGATCAACATAATGTAATTCTTATTCTTGTTTCATCGAGTAAATTCAATTCCTTATTCCGGAGGATCATCAAAATTCTTGATTTCATTTGTTCATCTTTCTTTCCGGAGTTCCAAGTTTTCTCGGTTATATCATTTCAAAGCTTCATCTTATCACTGCAAGGCTTCACCTTGTGTTGTCAACTTCTCTTCCTTTTTATCATCCTTTTATTTACCGGAGTTCTTCATGGAGGCTCTACATAGTGGTTCGTCAAGGATTCTTTTCATTCTTCAATTGTTCTTCAAGATTCTTCTCGAAGTTAAGATCCGCCAAGCTATACTCAAAATAAACATGGAGCTCAACACATGTTTTGTTTTGAGGAGCTCAAGTATTCTTCATCTTGCATTCCAAAGTGCAATTCTCTCTATCTTATCTTTTGAGATGGTGTTATGTCTTTGTTGATACTTTTCCTTCGCGTTTCATGATTCATAGATTTTCAAGAGTGACATATTTAAATCCATCATTTTATCTTTGTTCAAGAGATCTTTTCAACCATCAATATCTTCGTTGGAGTTATCTAGTGTCATATTGCACCTAAAGTATTCCCTAAGGAATGTTGCTATTGTGGTGTTTATCAATGACCCAAGTTATCTGTCCATCATCTTGGTGGAAGAAATTTTTCATCTCGTTGGTGTTATCAATTATATTATTTGTTTCCATAGTGGCAGTATTTCGCCTCAATTTTGAGAAGTTTTCCATAAGCCCACTACAAGCTTGTTCTTTTCGTTGTTGGTTTTCCAACAATTCCGTTCTAACCTTCTTGGAAGGGTGCTTTCCAAGCTCATTTGTGGTAGAAATTGGCATTTCCTTCTCCATTCTTATTCCGATGATCTATCTTCTATTCTTTATTCCGGAGGCATGGTGATGTTGTTTTTTTTCACGCATCACCTCGTGTTGTAAAGATCATGTTCTTTTTCTTACTTATCCAGTCAACCGGAGTGCCGTGTCCCCCATTCAAGTTCTCTCATCTTATCAAGTTTTGCCTCCCTTCTCAACTGGAGTGCGGTCGGAAATCTTTCTTACCCCTTGTGCCATTTTTCAATAGCTTCGGAGGCAGTGTGTTGTTGATTTCATCAAGTATCATCCCATCTTCTAAAGTTCATGTCAATTCCTTCCATTTTCAGTCGGAGTGCTGTCCAAATTATATCATTCTTATTCATTCTTATCTCGTTTCAACCAGAGTGGTTCCAATTCCTTCTTGTCCATTGTACTCGTCATTCATAGCTTTGCAACCCCCAAGGTTCACATGGTGTTCCTTGTTTCTATTTTCTACTAGAATGCTCTCAATTTCGTTCAACTCTATTGTGTTATTCTTTCAAGTTTTCAACCTCTCGAGGTTCATGGTTTCACTCGTTTGTCAAAGAAGCAACTTTTTCTTACCTCTTTCTCTTCCGCTTTTCTCCGGCGCCATCCTAGATATCGGGACGAGATCCTCTTGTAGTGGTGGAGTGTTGTAACGCCCCGAGACCGACGCTCTAGAAGACTTCCAGCTATTCCGAGTTTCGCCGTGTGTTTCTTTTGTGCTTGCTCTTTTATTTTTGCATTGCATCATGTCATCATGCCATCATGTCATTTAATTTTTAAAAAAACCTTAACTAATAAATTGCATGGATCTTTGATCCATTTAAATCGAGGGAATTCACATGGTGATTCTCTTTAAAACATATCCTCTCGATATTTAGAGAGCTATAGTAAATATTCCAATTATTTGGATTTACCGCAAACACACTTACAAAATATCCTAATGCCTTTGTTGTCTTAATTCTTGATCTCCAACTTTGCCATTTATTCTTTCATCATCTTCCGGAGCTCCACCAAAAATCCCAACATTTTTGGAAACCTCTAATTCCTAGTCCTTGCTCAAACCTTTTGAATTAAATTCAAATGACTTTGAATTTATTTCCTGCAATCTTGCCACTCCTATTTTTCATGGACCGTGCACATTTTTGCAAGTTCGGGAAAATTATCCCTATGCGCATATTCTTTCCCTAACACTCTTTTTCTTTTTCTTCCCTCTAATTTCTTTTCTGCTAAAGAGTTAAAGAAGAGAAGGAAGAAGCCCAGCAGCCCAACCGCACCGCATCGGCCCATTTGCCTCTCAAGGCCCAGCCGCGCCCCGCACCTAAACCCTAGGCCCCGACCCTCTCGCTCGACCCCTCTCCCTCGTTCCCCTGCCAGCGCCGCCACCTTCGTCTCGATCCCATCGCGCACACGCATCGCCCGAACCTGCACCCGATCCCCTCGACTCCCTCCTCCTCGATCTGGCGTCCGCTCCTCCCATCGCCTCAACCCCTCCGCCCGAGCTGCTCCTCCTCACCTCGTCTCCCTCGTCGTGGCTGCCCACGAGGCTCCTGCCGCCGGCGCCTCTTCCTGGCCGGATCCGCCGCCGTCTCGGCCTCCTTCGAGCGCCTCGCCGCTGCCTCCCCGCCTCCGGCGACGGTCGTTGCCCGTCGCGCCATCTTCTGCGTCATCGCCTCGCCTTGTCACCTCGCCCGCGCCACCACTTCTCCACCTCTCCTGAGCTCCGCTCGCGGCCACGGGCCGCTGCTGGCTGCAGCCCCGCGCTCCTCGCTCCCCTTGCTAGCCAGGAGCTCGTCCCCGAGCTCGGCCAACTCGGCGGCCCCGGCGCCCGCGCCAAGCTTGCCGCCTCGCCATCTGGTCCTGCCCCTGCCTCGTCTTCGCTTCGAAACAGGGGCCGACGACCCCATCGCCCGTCGTCTTCGGGCCAAGCTGCCGTTGTCGCTTCCTTCGACTGATGCTGCCGCCTCTTTGCCAAGGCCATCGCCGAGTTACCCCGGGACCCGTGGAGTCATGCACGGAAAAACCAAGTCCGAAGACTATCGTGGACGTGTGCCTGGTGTCACTTGGATTCGTCAAGACCGCCAAGACCCATACCTAGTTCGTCAAGTACCGTCTCCGGGATTCACCAAGAACCACGACTGCTGCCGGTGTGCATTTTTGTCAAGTCCGACTACACGTGTACGACTACATCCGAGGTGGATTTCGTCAAGTATCCCTTCGGATCGCCAAGTTCATCGACCCGTGTACCACTACTTCCCTCGACGATTTTGAACCGCCCGAAATGCACGCTCAAGGTATAACACGAGACGACGCGGTGGACCGAATGCATGTGTTGAATGAGATGCACCGTTTTCACCGTGTCCGAATTGTCACTCGTTTCCATGCCCCTAACCCGTGGGAACCCGGTAGTCGGGAGCACCCCACCATCTCTAGCTTGTTGCGCACATCCGCACGCTTCCTTTTGCACCGGTATCTCCATGAGCTACCGGAACCGATATGTTGCCGTGGCACCATTTCTGTTTCACCGCCGTGGCACCTTTTTTTTTCCGCCATGGTGACCAAATGCTTCATGACATGCTCATGTCAACATTTTCATAAAATTGCTTAAAACTTGCATATGTCATCCGCATCATGATAACAACATTTAAATGTTTATATTTGTTGTTTCCATTAATTTGCTAAATGCATATGGGGATTTACCGGATTTGTTGTTTGTTATATCCGGCCCCATTTAAATTGCTTAGATGGTATAGTTTTGTTATGCTTCACCTCTTGCCATGTTAACCAATATTTAATATTGTTGAGTACCTAATCGGGAGTGAACTAAATAATTGATGTGGTGTTTCGTCAATGTGCAACTCGTTGCATATTGGGCTCCATTTAACTTGTAGTTTTGTTTGTGCATATTGCCATGCCATGCTATTTAAACCGGACATGCATCATACTTGGTTGTGCATCATGCCATGTTTATGTGATGGTTGTTCACTATGTTGTTTGTTTCTTTCCGGGTTGCTTCTCTCGTTAGCTTCGGTTTCGTTCCGGAGCTGTGAGGATTCGTTCGACTTCGTCCGTTTGTCTTCTTCATGGACTCGTTCTTCTTCCTTGCGGGATTTCAGGCAAGATGACCATACCCTCGAAATCACTTCTATCTTTGCTTGCTAGATGCTCGCTCTTTTGCTATGCCTATGCTACGATGCCTACCACTTGCTATATCATGCCACCCACATTGCCATGTCAAACCTCTAACCATCCTTTCCTAGCAAACCGTTGTTTGGCTATGTTACCGCTTTGCTCAGCCCCTCTTATAGCGTTGTTAGTTGCAGGTGAAGATGAAGTTTGTTCCTTGTTGGAACATTGAGATGTTGTTCCTTGTTGGAACATGTTTACTTGTTGGGATATCACAATATATCTTCTTTAATTAATGCATCTATATACTTGGTAAAGGGTGGAAGGCTCGGCCTTATGCCTGGTGTCTTGTTCCACTCTTGCCGCCCTAGTTTCCGTCATACCGGTGTTATGTTCCTTGATTTTGCATTCCTTACGGTTGGGTGATTTATGGGACCCCTTGACAGTTCGCTTTGAATAAAACTCCTCCAAAAAGGCCCAACATTGGTTTTAACATTTGCCACCTAAGCCTTTTTCCCTTGGGTTCTGCAGACTCAAGGGTCATCTTTATTTTAACCCCCCTGGGCCAATGCTCCTCGAGTGTTGGCCCAAACTAAGAGCTTTGCAGCGCCCCCTCAAGGAAACTTGGGGTCTGGTTTTAGTTGTACGGACTGCTCATCCGGTGTGCCCTGAGAACGAGATATGTGCAGCTCCTATCGGGATTTGTCGGCACATTCGGGCGGCTTTGCTGGTCTTGTTTTACCATTGTCGAGATGTCTTGTAGTCCGGATTCGAGACTGATCGGGTCTTCCGGTAGAAGGAATATCCTTCGTTGACCGTGAGAGCTTATAATGGGCTAAGTTGGGACACCCTGCAGGTATTATCTTTCAAAGCCGTGCCCGCGGTTATGAGGCAGATGGGAATTTGTTAATGTCGGTTGTAGAAAACCCGGTTGATCTTAATTAAAATACACCAACGCGTGTGTAACCGTGATGGTCTCTTCTCGTGGAGTCCGGGAAGTGAACACGATGTTGGAGTTATGTTTGACGTAGGTTGTTCTAGGATCACTTCTTGATCATAGTTGTTCGACCGTGCTTTTGCTTTCTCTTCTCGCTCTTTTTTGCGAATGTAGCCACCAGATATGCTAGTCGCTTGCTGCAGCTCCACCTCACAACTCTGTCCTACCTATAAGCTTAAATAGTCTTGATCTCGCGGTGTGAGATTGCTGAGTCCCGTGACTCACGGATACTTCAAAACCAGTTTGCGGTGCCGATGAAACCGTGCGGTGGCGCACCCGAGCTCAAGGAGGAGCTCGATGAAGATCTTGTTCATTGTGTTGTTTCGTTTGAGTTGATCAATAGTGGAGCCAGTTGGGACGATCGGGGATCTGTAGCATTTGGGGTAGTCTTCTTTTATTTTGGTTCCGTAGTCGGACCTTGATTGTATCGGTATGATGTAATGTTTTACTCATGTATTGCGTGAAGTGGCGATTGTAAGCCAACTATGTATCTCTTTCCCTTATGAATTACATGGGTTGTGTGAAGATTACCTCACTTGCGACATTGCTTTCAATGCGGTTATGCATCTAAGTCGTGCTTCGACACGTGGGAGATATAGCCGCATCGAGGGCGTTACAAGTTGGTAATCAGAGCCATCCCCGACTTAGGAGCCCCCTGCTTGATTGTTTGCTGGCGTTGTTGACTCTAGAACAAAAATGTTTTGAGTCTTAGGATTATATATCGGAGAGTAGGATTCTTTTTACTCCTCAGTCCCTTCGTCGCTCTGGTGAGGTCTCCTGATGTAGAAGTTTTGACTCTTCTCTCCTCAAATTTCACTAATTTTTTTAGGATCACGCGGGTATCTTGGGATCGTTCTGATATTCTTGTGACGAGAACATTGTTCTTGGTGCCTCCTGACATTTAGGGGTTGTGGCAGTGTCCCGGGGAGTTGAGCTCCGAGGTGTTCTCGTCACAATTTTATCGTTGCAGATTCGGAATACTGAGCTTTGCCGACATCGAAAATCTCTTTTATGCAGTTGTTGGTGAGATAACCTCGATAACCCAGTACTGGGGCGAGCTCGAGAGTATTGCCATAACTCGTATAACGGATGCTTTTCGAAGGTCGAGGTAAACGATTTCCGGAGTTTTCTTGGTTATGTGTTGAAGGATGGATACAACTGGATCTAGGTATTGTTAGTTTGGGTGATATATTTTGTGTCCCCTGTATCCCCAACACCTGATTGCATAACCTGAAAGTTTCGGGAGTTTATAAGTGGGAATTCAAGTATCTCGTAGGATATCTTTCCAACACACACATGATACGATATGGGATCTATCATATGTTTGTTTCCGGCTTATTCCGCAAGCCAAATCCTTTGTTTTTGTTTTGTTTTGTGGTATTCGAGTTGCTTCAATGTCAAGTGTTGTTTCCATGCCTTTCCTAAATGGTGTTCTCATATTTCTATGTGAATACTAATCCTTCTTGATCATCGAGTTTGTCATCTCAATTTCTTCTCACCGGTGCGCTTCTCTTCAAGATGATCCCATCATTCTCCCCATTCGCGAGATCAATTCTCAGTTCTTTGCAATGGTGCTTGCTTCATCCGTCCCAGGTTGTCTTTGTTTTCCACGCCCTCCCACCCTTTTCGTCAAGGACTCATATATCCCTAACCAAGTACCCATTTTATTGATGTGAAGTCTCTTCATTCTTTTCCTCCATGTTCTTACCTGGTGATTCTCATGAAGATACTAATGAAGCTCCGAGTTTATTATTCTTCGTTCTTTTCTTCTCCGGTGGACTCAAGTCAAGCTTTCAGTGTTGATCGTATTCTTTTCATCGTTTCAAATGCTTTCTCATGTCGGTGCATCTCTTAGTCATCCACTTCTCGCTATTCAATTGTTCCGGAGTGCCGAAGATATCTCAGAAGATTCGCATTTCCATTTCCAATCCGTTCAAGCTATCTGGAGATAATTATCTCATTCAAGCCATTTAATTCAACCGGCGCAATCTTTCTTTTAATCGTTCAACGATGGTTCTTTTGAGTGGGCCCTAACCCACAGGTCTTTTCCCAAGATCTTACCTGACTCTTCTAATTTTTCCGGAGCTTCTAAAATTCTTTTCTAAGTTTGACGTAAGAATGGGTTTTCATCAGTCATGGCTTTCTCCAAGATCTTTCAAATTCTTTTCATCTTTGGTTCAACCTTTCTAATTTTCATTCCTGAGTGCCTCAACAATTCATGGTAGTGTTTCTCGTCGTCATTCTCGAATTTTGAAGACTGAAGAAGGATTTCTCCTAAATCTTGGTCCGTTCTCTTGAAGATTCATAGTTCTATCTTATGCCATCCTCTCATATTTGTTTTCGATTGTGAGAATTCATTTCATAACCATCCGGAGCATTTCATGAGTTGTTTCCACTTCTTTCCTCCGAAGGCCATCATGTCATAATTCCTCATTCTCAGCTTTCAGCTCTCGTTCTCCAAATCTTACCAGTGCATCATTCAAGTATTCACTAATCAGTTCATGATCTCTCCGTTCACTTGTATCTAAATTCTCTCAAGTATCTTCGTTCATTTTCTAATTCTTCCCGGTGTTTCTTTATCTTTTCTTTGTTCATTTTCAATTTTTACGGCGGTTCGTTCAAGATTCCTCTTCCTTTATTGCCGTATCAGTTCATTCGTCCTTTCCAATCCTCTCTGTGATTCGTCGAAGACTTCTTCAAGTTTGCGCCATATCTATCTTAATCCTCTCCACGAGAATAAGTAGTATGCCAAATACATTGCTTGCCATCAATTTAATTGGTGAAGGATCAACATAATGTAATTCTTATTCTTGTTTCATCGAGTAAATTCAATTCCTTATTCCGGAGGATCATCAAAATTCTTGATTTCATTTGTTCATCTTTCTTTCCGGAGTTCCAAGTTTTCTCGGTTATATCATTTCAAAGCTTCATCTTATCACTGCAAGGCTTCACCTTGTGTTGTCAACTTCTCTTCCTTTTTATCATCCTTTTATTTACCGGAGTTCTTCATGGAGGCTCTACATAGTGGTTCGTCAAGGATTCTTTTCATTCTTCAATTGTTCTTCAAGATTCTTCTCGAAGTTAAGATCCACCAAGCTATACTCAAAATAAACATGGTGCTCAACACATGTTTTGTTTTGAGGAGCTCAAGTATTCTTCATCTTGCATTCCAAAGTGCAATTCTCTCTATCTTATCTTTTGAGATGGTGTTATGTCTTTGTTGATAATTTTCCTTCGCGTTTCATGATTCATAGATTTTCAAGAGTGACATATTTAAATCCATCATTTTATCTTTGTTCAAGAGATCGTTTCAACCATCAATCTCTTCGTTGGAGTTATCTTGTGTCATATTGCACCTAAAGTATTCCCTAAGGAATGTTGCTATTGTGGTGTTTATCAATGACCCAAGTTATCTCTCCATCATCTTGGTGGAAGAAATTTTTCATCTCGTTGGTGTTATCAATTATATTATTTGTTTCCATAGTGGCAGTATTTCGCCTCAATTTTGAGAAGTTTTCCATAAGCCCACTCCAAGCTTGTTCTTTTCGTTGTTGGTTTTCCAACAATTCCGTTCTAACCTTCTTGGAAGGGTGCTTTCCAAGCTCATTTGTGGTAGAAATTGGCATTTCCTTCTCCATTCTTATTCCGATGATCTATCTTCTATTCTTTATTCCAGAGGCATGGTGATGTTGTTTTTTTTCACGCATCACCTCGTGTTGTAAAGATCATGTTCTTTTTCTTACTTATCCATTCAACCGGAGTGCCGTTTCCTCCATCCAAGTTCTCTCATCTTATCAAGTTTTGCCTCCCTTCTCAACCGGAGTGCGGTCGGAAATCTTTCTTACCCCTTGTGCCATTTTTCAATAGCTTCGGAGGCAGTGTGTTGTTGATTTCATCAAGTATCATCCCATCTTCTAAAGTTCATGTCAATTCCTTCCATTTTCAGTCGGAGTGCTGTCCAAATTATATCATTCTTATTCATTCTTATCTCGTTTCAACCAGAGTGGTTCCAATTCCTTCTTGTCCATTGTACTCGTCATTCATAGCTTTGCAACCCCCAAGATTCACATGGTGTTCCTTGTTTCTATTTTCTACTGGAATGCTCTCAATTTCGTTCAACTCTATTGTGTTATTCTTTCAAGTTTTCAACCTCTCGAGGTTCACGGTTTCACTCGTTTGTCAAAGAAGCAACTTTGTCTTACCTCTTTCTCTTCTGCTTTTATCCGGCGCCATCCTAGATCTCGGGACGAGATCCTCTTGTAGTGGTGGAGTGTTGTAACGCCCCGAGACCGACGCTCTAGAAGACTTCCAGCTATTCCGAGTTTCTCCGTGTGTTTCTTTTGTGCTTGCTCTTTTATTTTTGCATTGCATCATGTCATCATGCCAGCATGTCATTTAATTTAAAAAAAAACCTTAACTAATAAATTGCATGGATCTTTGATCCATTTAAATCGAGGGAATTCACATGGTGATTCTCTTTAAAACATATCCTCTCGATATTTAGAGAGCTATAGTAAATATTCCAATTATTTGGATTTACATAAACACACTTACAAAATATCCTAATGCCTTTGTTGTCTTAATTCTTGATCTCCAACTTTGCCATTTATTCTTTCATCATCTTCCGAGCTCCACCAAAATCCCAACATTTTGGAAACCTCTAATTCCTAGTCCTTGCTCAAACCTTTTGAATTAAATTTAAATGACTTTGAATTTAATTCCTGCAATCTTGCCACTCCTATTTTTCATGGACCGTGCACATTTTTTATGAGTTCGGAAAATTATCCCTATCTTATATTCTTTCCCTAACACTCTTTTTCTTTTTCTTCCCTCTAATTTTTTTTCTGCTAAAGAGTTAAAGAAGAGAAGGAAGAAGCCCAGCAGCCCAACAGCACCGCATCAGCCCATTTGCCTCTCAAGGCCCAGCCGCGCCCCGCACCTAAACCCTAGGCCCCGACCCTCTCGCTCGACCCCCTCTCCCTCGTTCCCCTGCCAGCGCCGCCACCTTCGTCTCGATCCCCATCGCGCACACGCATCGCCCGAACCTGCGCCCGATCCCCTCGACTCCCTCCTCCTCGATCTGGCGTCCGCTCCTCCCATCGCCTCAACCCCTCCGCCCGAGCTGCTCCTCCTCACCTCGTCTCCCTCGTCGTGGCTGCCCACGAGGCTCCTGCCGCCGGCGTCTCTTCCTGGCCGGATCCGCCGCCGTCTCGGCCTCCTTCGAGCGCCTCGCCGCTGCCTCCCCGCCTCCGGCGACGGTCGTTGCCCGTCGCGCCATCTTCTGCGTCATCGCCTCGCCTTGTCACCTCGCCCGCGCCACCACTTCTCCACCTCTCCTGGAGCTCCGTCCGCCGGCCACCGGAGCCGCTGCTGGCTGTAGCCCCGCGCTCCTCGCTCCCCTTGCTAGCCAGGAGCTCGTCCCCGAGCTCGGCCAACTCCGGCGGCCCCGGCGCCCGCGCCAAGCTTGCCGCCCCGCCATCTGGTCCTGCCCCTGCCTCGCCTTTGCTTCGAACCAGGGGCCGACGCCCCCATCGCCCGTCGTCTTCGGGCCAAGCTGCCGTTGTCGCTTCCTTCGGCTGATGCTGCTGCCTCTTTGCCAAGGCCATCGCCGAGTTACCCCAGGACCCGTGGAGTCATGCACGGAAAAACCAAGTCCGAAGACTACCGTGGACGTGTGCCTGGTGTCACTTGGATTCGTAAAGACCACCAAGACCCATACCTGGTTCGTCAAGTACCGTCTCCGGGATTCACCAAGAACCACGACTGCCGCCGGTGTGCATTTTTGTCAAGTCCGACTACACGTGTACGACTACATCCGAGGTGGATTTCGTCAAGTATCCCTTCGGATCGCCAAGTTCATCGACCTGTGTACCACTACTTCCCTCGATGATTTTGAACCGCCCCGAAATGCACGCTTCGAAGGTATAACACCGAGACGACCGCCGTGGACCGAATGCATGTGTTGAATGAGATGCACCGTTTTCACCGTGTCCGAATTGTCACTCGTTTCCATGCCCCTAACCCGTGGGAACCCGGTAGTCAGGAGCACCCCACCATCTCTAGCTTGTTGCGCACATCCGCACGCTTCCTTTTGCACCGGTATCTCCATGAGCTACCGGAACTGATATGTTGCCGTGGCACCATTTCTGTTTCACCGCCGTGGCACCTTTTTTTTCCGCCATGGTGACCAAATGCTTCATAACATGCTCATGTCAACATTTTCATAAAATTGCTTAAAACTTGCATATGTCATCCACATCATGATAACAACATTTAAATGTTTATATTTGTTGTTTCCATTAATTTGCTAAATGCATATGGGGATTTACCGGATTTGTTGTTCGTTATATCCGGCCCCATTTAAATTGTTTAGATGGTATAGTTTTGTTATGCTTCACCTCTTGCCATGTTAACCAATATTTAATATTGTTGAGTACCTAATCGGGAGTGAACTAAATAATTGATGTGGTGTTTCGTCAATGTGCAACTCGTTGCATATTGGGCTCCATTTAACTTGTAGTTCTGTTTGTGCATATTGCCATGCCATGCTATTTAAACCGGACATGCATCATACTTGGTTGTGCATCATGCCATGTTTATGTGATGGTTGTTTACTATGTTGTTTGTTTCTTTCCGGGTTGCTTCTCTCGTTAGCTTCGGTTTCGTTCTGTAGTTGTGAGGATTCGTTCGACTTCGTCCGTTTTTCTTCTTCATGGACTCGTTCTTCTTCCTTGCGGGATTTCAGGCAAGATGACCATACCCTCGAAATCACTTCTATCTTTGCTTGCTAGATGCTCGCTCTTTTGCTATGCCTATGCTACGATGCCTGCCACTTGCTATATCATGCCACCCACATTGCCATGTCAAACCTCTAACCATCCTTTCCTAGCAAACCGTTGTTTGGCTATGTTACCGCTTTGCTCAGCCCCTCTTATAGCGTTGTTAGTTGCAGGTGAAGATGAAGTTTGTTCCTTGTTGGAACATGGAGATGTTGTTCCTTGTTGGAACATGCTTACTTGTTGGGATATCACAATATATCTTCTTTAATTACTGCTCTATATACTTGGTAAAGGGTGGAAGGCTCGGCCTTATGCCTAGTGTTTTGTTCCACTCTTGCCGCCCTAGTTTCCGTCATACGGTGTTATGTTCCTGGATTTTGCGTTCCTTACGGTTGGGTGATTTATGGGACCCCTTGACAGTTCGCTTTGAATAAAACTCCTCCAAAGAAGGCCCAATATTGGTTTTAACATTTGCCACCTAAGCCTTTTTCCCTTGGGTTCTGCAGACTCAAGGGTCATCTTTATTTTAACCCCCCCGGCCAATGCTCCTCGAGTGTTGGCCCAAACTAAGCGCTTTGCAGCGCCCTCAAGGAAACTTGGGGTCTGGTTTTAGTTGTACGGACTGCTCATCCGGTGTGCCACGAGAACGAGATATGTGCAACTCCTATCGGGATTTGTCGGCACATTCGGGCGGCTTTGCTGGTCTTGTTTTACCATTGTCGAGATGTCTTGTAGTCCGGGATTCCGAGACTGATCGGGTCTTCTCGGTAGAAGGAATATCCTTCGTTGACCGTGAGAGCTTATAATGGGCTAAGTTGGGACACCCTGCAGGTATTATCTTTCAAAGCCGTGCCCATGGTTATGAGGCAGATGGGAATTTGTTAATGTCGGTTGTAGAAAACCGAAGTTGATCTTAATTAAAATACACCAACGCGTGTGTAACCGTGATGGTCTCTTCTCGTAGTCCGGGAAGTGAACACGGTGTTGGAGTTATGTTTGACATAGGTTGTTCTAGGATCACTTCTTGATCATAGTTGTTCGACCGTGCTTTTGCTTTCTCTTCTCGCTCTCTTTTGCGAATGTAGCCACCAGATATGCTAGTCGCTTGCTGCAGCTCCACCTCACAACTCTGTCCTACCTATAAGCTTAAATAGTCTTGATCTCATGGTGTGAGATTGCTGAGTCCCGTGACTCACAGATACTTCAAAACCAGTTTGCAGTGCCGATGAAACCGTGCAGGTGGCGCACCCGAGCTCAAGGAGGAGCTCGATGAAGATCTTGTTCATTGTGTTGTTTCGTTTGATTGATCGAGAGTGGAGCCCAGTTGGGACGATCGGGGATCTGTGTAGCATTTGGGGTAGTCTTCTTTTATTTTGGTTCCGTAGTCGGACCTTGATTGTATCGGTATGATGTAATGGTTTACTCATGTATTGCGTGAAGTGGCGATTGTAAGAAAACTATGTATCTCTTTCCCTTATGAATTACATGGGTTGTGTGAAGATTACCTCACTTGCGACATTTCTTTCAATGCGGTTATGCCTCTAAGTCGTGCTTCAACACGTGGGAGATATAGCCGCATCGAGGGCGTTACAAGTTGGTAATCAGAGCCATCCCCAACTTAGGAGCCCCCTGCTTGATTGTTTGCTGGCGTTGTTGAGTCTAGAACAAAAATGTTTTGAGTCTTAGGATTATATATCGGAGAGTAGGATTCTTTTTACTCCTCAGTCCCTTCGTCGCTCTGGTGAGGTCTCCTGACGTAGAAGTTTTGACTCTTCTCTCCTCAAATTTCACTAAATCTTTTTTAGGATCACGCGGGTATCTTGGGATCGTTCCGATATTCTTGTGAAGAGAACATTGTTCTTGGTGCCTCCTGACATTTAGGGGTTGTGGCAGTGTCCCGGGGAGTTGAGCTCCGAGGTGTTGTCGTCACAATTTTATTGTTGCAGTTCTGGAATACCTGAGCTTTGCCGACATCAAAAATCTCTTTTATGCAGTTGTTGGTGAGATAACCTCGATAACTTGATCTTGGGCGAGCTCGAGAGTATTGCCATAACTTCAGATAACGGATGCTTTTGAAGGTCGAGGTAAACGATTTCGGAGTTTTCTTGGTTATGTGTTGAAGGATGGATATAGCTGGATCTAGGTATTGTTAGTTTGGGTGATATATTTTGTGTCCCTGTATCCCCAACACCTGATTGCATAACCAGAAAGTTTGGGAGTTTATAAGTGGAATTCAAGTATCTCGTGGGATATCTTTCCAACACACACATGATACGATATGGGATCTATCATATGTTTGTTTCGGCTTATTCCGCAAGCCAAATCCTTTGTTTTGTTTTGTTTTGTGGTATTGAGTTGCTTCAATGTCAAGTGTTGTTTCCATGCCTTTCCTAAATGGTGTTCTCATATTTCTATGTGAATACTAATCCTTCTTGATCATCGAGTTTGTCATCTCAATTTCTTCTCACGGGTGCGCTTCTCTTCAAGATGATCCCATCATTCTCCCCATTCGCGAGATCAATTCTCAGTTCTTTGCAATGGTGCTTGCTTCATCCATCCTAGGTTGTCTTTGTTTTCCCCGCCCTCCACCCTTTTCGTCAAGGACTCATATATCCCTAACCAAGTACCCATTTTATTGATGTGAAGTCTCTTCATTCTTTTCCTCCATGTTCTTACCTGGTGATTCTCATGAAGATACAAATGAAGCTCCGAGTTTATTATTCTTCGTTCTTTTCTTCTCCGGTGGACTCAAGTCAAGCTTTCAGTGTTGATCGTATTCTTTTCATCGTTTCAAATGCTTTCTCATGTCGGTGCATCTCTTAATCATCCACTTCTCGCTATTCAATTGTTCCGGAGTGCCGAAGATATCTCAGAGGATTCGCATTTCCATTCCCAATCCGTTCAAGCTATCTGGAGATAATTATCTCATTCAAGCCATTTAATTCAACCGGCGCAATCTTTCTTTTAATCGTTCAACGATGGTTCTTTTGAGTGGGCCCTAACCCACAGGTCTTTTCCCAAGATCTTACCTGACTCTTCTAATTTTTCCGGAGCTTCTAAAATTCTTTTCTAAGTTTGACGTAAGAATGGGTTTTCATCAGTCATGGCTTTCTCCAAGATCTTTCAAATTCCTTTCATCTTTGGTTCAACCTTTCTAATTTTCATTCCTGAGTGCCTCAACAATTCATGGTGGTGTTTCTCGTCGTCATTCTCGAATTTTGAAGACTGAAGAAGGATTTCTCCTAAATCTTGGTCCGTTCTCTTGAAGATTCATAGTTCTATCTTATGCCATCCTCTCATATTTGTTTTCGATTGTGAGAATTCATTTCATAACCATCCGGAGCATTTCATGAGTTGTTTCCACTTCTTTCCTCCGAAGGCCATCATGTCATAATTCCTCATTCTCAGCTTTCAGCTCTCGTTCTCCAAATCTTACCGGTGCATCATTCAAGTATTCACTAATCAGTTCATGATCTCTCCGTTCACTTGTATCTAAATTCTCTCAAGTATCTTCATTCATTTTCTAATTCTTCCCGGTGTTTCTTTATCTTTTCTTCGTTCATTTTCAATTTTTACGGTGGTTCGTTCAAGATTCCTCTTCCTTTATTACCGTATCAGTTCATTCGTCCTTTCCAATCCTCTCGGTGATTCGTCGAAGACTTATTCAAGTTTGCGCCATATCTATCTTAATCCTCTCCACGAGAAATAAGTAGTTGCCAAATCCATTGCTTGCCATCAATTTAATTGGTGAAGGATCAACATAATGTAATTCTTATTCTTGTTTCATCGAGTAAATTCAATTCCTTATTCCGGAGGATCATCAAAATTCTTGATTTCATTTGTTCATCTTTCTTTCCGGAGTTCCAAGTTTTCTCGGTTATATCATTTCAAAGCTTCATCTTATCACTGCAAGGCTTCACCTTGTGTTGTCAACTTCTCTTCCTTTTTATCATCCTTTTATTTACCGGAGTTCTTCATGGAGGCTCTACATAGTGGTTCGTCAAGGATTCTTTTCATTCTTCAATTGTTCTTCAAGATTCTTCTCGAAGTTAAGATCCGCCAAGCTATACTCAAAATAAACATGGTGCTCAACACATGTTTTGTTTTGAGGAGCTCAAGTATTCTTCATCTTGCATTCCAAAGTGCAATTCTCTCTATCTTATCTTTTGAGATGGTGTTATGTCTTTGTTGATAATTTTCCTTCGCGTTTCATGATTCACAGATTTTCAAGAGTGACATATTTAAATCCATCATTTTATCTTTGTTCAAGAGATCTTTTCAACCATCAATCTCTTCGTTGGAGTTATCTTGTGTCATATTGCACCTAAAGTATTCCCTAAGGAATGTTGCTATTGTGGTGTTTATCAATGACCCAAGTTATCTCTCCATCATCTTGGTGGAAGAAATTTTTCATCTCGTTGGTGTTATCAATTATATTATTTGTTTCCATAGTGGCAGTATTTCGCCTCAATTTTGAGAAGTTTTCCATAAGCCCACTACAAGCTTGTTCTTTTCGTTGTTGGTTTTCCAACAATTCCGTTCTAACCTTCTTGGAAGGGTGCTTTCCAATCTCATTTGTGGTAGAAATTGGCATTTCCTTCTCCATTCTTATTCCGATGATCTATCTTCTATTCTTTATTCCGGAGGCATGGTGATGTTGTTTTTTTTCACGCATCACCTCGTGTTGTAAAGATCATGTTCTTTTTCTTACTTATCCATTCAACCAGAGTGCCGTGTCCTCCATTCAAGTTCTCTCATCTTATCAAGTTTTGCCTCCCTTCTCAACCGGAGTGCGGTCGGAAATCTTTCTTACCCCATGTGCCATTTTTCAATAGCTTCGGAGGCAGTTTGTTGTTGATTTCATCAAGTATCATCCCATCTTCTAAAGTTCATGTCAATTCCTTTCATTTTCAGTCGGAGTGCTGTCCAAATTATATCATTCTCTCGTTTCAACCAGAGTGGTTCCAATTCCTTCTTGTCCATTGTACTCGTCATTCATAGCTTTGCAACCCCCAAGGTTCACATGGTGTTCCTTGTTTCTATTTTCTACTGGAATGCTCTCAATTTCGTTCAACTCTATTGTGTTATTCTTTCAAGTTTTCAACCTCTCGAGGTTCATGGTTTCACTCGTTTGTCAAAGAAGCAACTTTGTCTTACCTCTTTCTCTTCCGCTTTTCTCCGGCGCCATCCTAGATCTCGGGACGAGATCCTCTTGTAGTGGTGGAGTGTTGTAACGCCCCGAGACCGACGCTCTAGAAGACTTCCAGCTATTCCGAGTTTCGCCGTGTGTTTCTTTTGTGCTTGCTCTTTTATTTTTGCATTGCATCATGTCATCATGCCAGCATGTCATTTAATTTTTAAAAAAACCTTAACTAATAAATTGCATGGATCTTTGATCCATTTAAATCGAGGGAATTCACATGGTGATTCTCTTTAAAACATATCCTCCCGATATTTAGAGAGCTATAGTAAATATTCCAATTATTTGGATTTACCGCAAAGACACTTACAAAATATCCTAATGCCTTTGTTGTCTTAATTCTTGATCTCCAACTTTGCCATTTATTCTTTCATCATCTTCCGGAGCTCCACCAAAAATCCCAACATTTTTGGAAACCTCTAATTCCTAGTCCTTGCTCAAACCTTTTGAATTAAATTCAAATGACTTTGAATTTAATTCCTGCAATCTTTCCACTCCTATTTTTCATGAACCGTGCACATTTTTGCGAGTTCGGGAAAATTATCCTATCTTATATTCTTTCCCTAACACTCTTTTCTTTTCTTCCCTCTAATTTCTTTTCTGCTAAAGAGTTAAAGAAGAGAGGAAGAAGCCCAACAACCCAACCGCACCAAGATCGGCCCATTTGCCTCTCAAGGCCCAGCCGCCCGCACCTAAACCCTAGGCCCGACCCTCTCGCTCGACCCCTCTCCTCGTTCCCCTGCCAGCGCCGCCTTACCTTCGTCTCTCGATCCCCATCACAAGACACCCATCGCCCGAACCTGCGCCCGATCCCCTCGACTCCCTCCTCCTCGATCTGGCGTCCGCTCCTCCCATCGCCTCAACCCCTCCGCCCGAGCTGCTCCTCCTCACCTCGTCTCCCTCGTTGTGGCTGCCCACGAGGCTCCTGCCGCCCGCGTCTCTTCTTGGCCGGATCCGGCGCCGTCTTGGCCTCCTTCGAGCGCCTCGCCGCTGCCTCCCCGCCTCCGGCGACGGTCGTTGCCCGCCGCGCCATCTTCTGCGTCATCGCCTCGCCTTGTCACCTCGCCTGTGCCACCACTTCTCCACCTCTCCTGGAGCTCCGTCCACCGGCCACCGGAGCCGCTGCTAGCTGCAGCCCCGCGCTCCTCGCTCCCCTTGCTAGCCAGGAGCTCGTCCCCGAGCTCGGCCAACTCCGGCGGCCCCGGCGCCCGCGCCAAGCTTGCCGCCTCGCCATCTGGTCCTGCCCCTGCCTCACCTGCCCCCATCGCCCGTCGTCTTCGGGCCAAGCTGCCGTTGTCGCTTCCTTCGACTGATGCTGCCGCCTCTTTGCCAAGGCCATCGCCGAGTTACCCCAGGACCCGTGGAGTCATGCACGGAAAAACCAAGTCCGAAGACTACCATGGACGTGTGCCTGGTGTCACTTGGATTCGTCAAGACCGCCAAGACCCATACCTGGTTCGTCAAGTACCGTCTCCAGGATTCACCAAGTACCACGACTGCCGCCAGTGTGCATTTTTGTCAAGTCCGACTACACGTGTATGACTACATCCGAGGTGGATTACGTCAAGTATCCCTTCGGATCGCCAAGTTCATCGACCCGTGTACCACTACTTCCCTCGACGATTTTGAACCGCCCCGAAATGCACGCTTCGAAGGTATAACACCGAGACGACCGCCGTGGACCGAATGCATGTGTTGAATGAGATGCACCATTTTCACCGTGTCCGAATTGTCACTCGTTTCCATGCCCCTAACCCGTTGGAACCCGGTAGTCGGGAGCACCCCACCATCTCTATCTTGTTGCGCACATCCGCACGCTTCCTTTTGCACCGGTATCTCCATCAGCTACCGGAACCGATATGTTGCCGTGGCACCATTTCTGTTTCACCGCTGTGGCACCTTTTTTTGTTCCGTGTCGGTGTACTAGAGTAGGGGTACCCTAGTATCCCGAACTCGTGCACGGACAGTTGCAGCGCCCCGCGGCTGGGCTGGCCTGATGACCGCCAAGATCTTCAGCGGCTCCTTTGGAGCCATCCAAGAACGAAGTAATCAAGACCCCGACAAGAGGAGCTTGTCGGAAGGCCACTCGTAGCGCAAAACAAGGCCCGGCAAAGGATCTTGCCGGAAGGCTTGGTGGCGCCGAGCCCCAAGCGCGACAAGGTTCCTGCGCGGCAAGGAGCTTGCGGGCGGGCAACCTCTCTTCATCTCCGCTCCAGCTCACCCGCCAGCGTGTCACCACGGGCTCTCCCAAGCACGCGTGTCGACGGGCTGTGCAGCCAGCGGGAGCAGCGATAAGCGGCGGTGACAGGCTACCATCGTGGCAAACGGAGGCGCGCTTGCGGTCCCTGTTACCTTTGTTGGGCGATCGAGACGGGCATTGATGACTCTTGTCCCTTGCCGTCGAGTTAGGTATAGATTATCAGACACCTTTGTACAAAGCGGTGTACCAACCTATGTTTTTACCATCTTACCCTTGTCTACTTGCCACATGTGGTGACCCCTTATGCCTATAAAAGGAGGCCCAAGTGCAACGTAGAAAGGGTTCGGTTCGGTTCGGTTCGGTTCAGCTCCGGCTTAGTTCATTCTACTCATACGAGACCACACTCAGGCTAGGTTTTGTAGCTCCCATTGCTCCCTAGCAAGAACACAAGATAATCCACAAAGCAGCAGTAGGAGTATTATCTCTCCGGAGAGCTCCGAAGCTGGGTAAATCCGCTCGTGTGCATCGCCACGATCCGCTCTTTGTGCAATCTCCGCCCCCTCCGAACCACAAGGGACCCAGGTCCCGTAGGTGTTCGTGGGACACGCTCAGTTCTCCCCGACATTCCGCCATGGTGACCAAATGCTTCATAACATGCTCATGTCAACATTTTCATAAAATTGCTTAAAACTTGCATATGTCATCCGCATCATGATAACAACATTTAAATGTTTATATTTGTTGTTCCATTAATTTGCTAAATGCATATGGGGATTTACTGGATTTGTTGTTTGTTATATCCGGCCCCATTTAAATTGTTTAGATGGTATAGTTTTGTTATGCTTCACCTCTTGCCATGTTAACCAATATTTAATATTGTTGAGTACCTAATCGGGAGTGAACTAAATAATTGATGTGGTGTTTCGTCAATGTGCAACTCATTGCATATTGGGCTCCATTTAACTTGTAGTTTTGTTTGTGCATATTGCCATGCCATGCTATTTAAACCGGACATGCATCATACTTGGTTGTGCATCATGCCATGTTTATGTGATGGTTGTTTACTATGTTGTTTGTTTCTTTCCGGGTTGCTTATCTCGTTAGCTTCGGTTTCGTTTCGGAGTTGTGAGGATTCGTTCGACTTCGTCCGTTTGTCCTCTTCATGGACTCGTTCTTCTTCCTTGCGGGATTTCAGGCAAGATGACCATACCCTCGAAATCACTTCTATCTTTGCTTGCTAGATGCTCGCTCTTTTGCTATGCCTATGCTACGATGCCTACCACTTGCTATATCATGCCACCCACATTGCCATGTCAAACCTCTAACCATCCTTTCCTAGCAACCCGTTGTTTGGCTATGTTACCGCTTTGCTCAGCCCTCTTATAGCGTTGTTAGTTGCGGTGAAGATGAAGTTTGTTCCTTGTTGGAACATGGAGATGTTGTTCCTTGTTGGAACATGTTTACTTGTTGGGATATCACAATATATCTTCTTTAATTAATGCATCTATATACTTGGTAAAGGGTGGAAGGCTCGGCCTTATGCCTGGTGTTTTGTTCCACTCTTGCCGCTCTAGTTTCCGTCATACGGTGTTATGTTCCTTGATTTTGCGTTCCTTACGGTTGAGTGATTTATGGGACCCCTTGACAGTTCGCTTTGAATAAAACTCCTCCAGCAAGGCCCAACATTGGTTTTAACATTTTCCACCTAAGCCTTTTTCCCTTGGGTTCTGCAGACTCAAGGGTCATCTTTATTTTAACCCCGGGCCAATGCTCCTCAGTGTTGGCCCAAACTAAGCGCTTTGCGCCCCCTCAAGGAAACTTGGGGTCTGGTTTTAGTTGTACGGACTGCTCATCCGGTGTGCCCTGAGAACGAGATATGTGCAGCTCCTATCGGGATTTGTCGGCACATTCGGGCGGCTTTGCTGGTCTTGTTTTACCATTGTCGAGATGTCTTGTAGTACGGGATTCCAAGACTGATCGGGTCTTCCCGGTAGAAGGAATATCCTTTGTTGACCGTGAGAGCTTATAATGGGCTAAGTTGGGACACCCCTGCAGGGTATTATCTTTCGAAAGCCGTGCCCATGTTATGAGGCAGATGGGAATTTGTTAATGTCGGTTGTAGAAAACCGAAGTTGATCTTAATTAAAATACACCAACGGCGTGTGTAACTGTGATGGTCTCTTCTCGGAGTCCGGGAAGTGAACACGGTGTTGGAGTTATGTTTCACGTAGGTTGTTCTAGGATCACTTCTTGATCATAGTTGTTCGACCATACTTTTGCTTTCTCTTCTCGCTCTCTTTTGCGAATGTAGCCACCAGATATGCTAGTCGCTTGCTGCAGCTCCACCTCACAACTCAGTCGTACCTATAAGCTTAAATAGTCTTGATCTCACGGGTGTGAGATTGCTGAGTCCCCGTGACTCACAGATACTTCCAAAACCAGTTTGCAGGTGCCAATGAAACCGTGCAGGTGACGCACCCTAGCTCAAGGAGGAGCTCGATGAAGATCTTGTTCATTGTGTTGTTTCGTTTCAGTTGATCAGTAGTGGAGCCCAGTTGGGACGATCGGGGATCTGTGTAGCATTTGGGGTAGTCTTCTTTTATTTTGGTTCCGTAGTCGGACCTTGATTGTATCGGTATGATGTAATGTTTTACTCATGTATTGCGTGAAGTGGCGATTGTAAGCCAACTATGTATCTCTTTCCCTGATGAATTACATGGGTTTTGTGAAGATTACCTCACTTGCGACATTGCTTTCAATGCGGTTATGCCTCTAAGTCGTGCTTCGACACGTGGGAGATATAGCCGCATCGAGGGCGTTACAGCCAAGCCCCTGGTGAGGTCGTAAGTGTCCGGATTCCGGAATAACTCATGGCTTTTCATTTGTTGCATAGTGTCTTCTAATGCCGAATACAACTATGCAGCCCGCCCAAGGACGAGCTGGCCGCTTCGTCGAGCGGGTCCCTGGATCCATCAGATGTGGAAAGCGATTCACTTCCGGCCGCCTCTTCTCCTCGCGCCGCCGACGACGCCGAGGTGGGGCCCAAAGAGGGGCCTGGTCAGGAGGAGGTGGCCCAAGAGGTGCCGCAAGGCAACCTCCCGGACTCCAGACGCGAAGGGGATGAAACCCCCAAGGGCTCTAAGTCCGACCCTGGTCCGGACTCCGTACCGGAACCTTCAGTGGTTTTGAAGTCCTGCAGGCGGCCCCTTCGTAAGAAGGGCAAGACTGCGACGCCGGTGACCTCCATCCAACTGGGGGCACCGGATAGCTTGCTGGAGGCGCTTAACAGCGCCTCCACCGACGAGGAGCACCGCACTGTTATGAGTGTGGTGATCCAGAAAGTTCAGTCCGCCAAGAGCGGGCTGACTGAAGCCTGTAACAGCCTTCTAACAGGCTCTGAGGTAAGTTTTTAAAAATATATAAGAAGATTACTGCATAGACAGTAGCCCCTGATGCTTAGTTCGGTGTTCGGAAAGAAAAGCCGAACTGAGGATCTAAAAAGATATACACAGGAGTCTAACATAAGTATGTCAATATGGGAATGCAGGCTGCGCTCTTCGACCTCTTCCAGACCGATCATGGAGGTCAATGCATTGAAGAAGAGCCTCGGCGGTCCATGAATCGAACTCGGCCTTGCCAAGCGGCTCGAGGACAAGGAAGGTAAGTAATACCTTATGGGATTATATATAAAAAATGTGGTTGCAAAAAATGACAGGAATAACGTGGGTATTGCAGGGGCCACGAACAACGTGGCGACCCTGAAGGAAGCGGTGTCCACGGCCGAAAACAAAGCGGCCGCGGAGCGTACCGAGCGAGAGAAATAGGAGGCGCGGGTGGCGGAGGTGCGGCAATAGCTCCAGGCTCTCGTGGAAAAACACGAGAGTTCGGAGCGTGACTCGAAAACTCGAGTCCGAGCTTGCCTCGGCCCTTGAGAGTGCCAAAGCCGCTAAGGCCGAAGCCCAAAAAGCCCTCCAGGATATTGAGGCGATAAAGAAGATAGCGGCGGGTAAGGTATTCTTTATGCAAAGCAAGCACGTGAAAGTCAATTATCTGTTTCTTACCCGAATCCGGAGCTCTCCAGGAGCCTTCCCAGATCTGCCCTGCAGTGTGTCCGATGCCGCCGCGTTCTACCAAGCCGAAGAAGGGAGCTCGACGGAGAAGGTGTACTGGTCTCGATATCTTTGAGGCGAACACCGGTGCCCTTGAGCGACCAGCTGAAGCAGCTGGTCGAGCTCCACGAGGTCGCCGAACAGGCCATGAAGGGCCTCATAGCTCGGCTGTGGCCTAAGGAAGCCATGCCTAGGAGCTACTTCGGGCTAGTGCGGCGGCTGGTGGACGCCTGTCCATGGATTGAAGTCATCAAGCACTCCGTCTGCATTGAAGGTGCCCGTAGGGCCCTTGCCCGTGCTAAGGTGCACTGGGCAAGCTGGACGCTGAGAAGCTTGTGACGGACGGACCACCGCCGGGCAAGGATTATCGCAAGCCCGAGATGTATTATGAGGGCGTCCTAAGTGCCCGCCTTTTAGCGGGTGAATGCTCCAAATATGTAATTTTTTGAGTAGACTCGCATTTGTTATCCTGTACGCTGAAAACTTGTTTCATATGCGCTAAGCAACACTTGTGAATTTAAAATATTACCTTCTGTGCGGTCGTTTATCAAATTTGAAAGATGGCGAGTCGTTGGCTTCAGCCCCCATGCCACGAGTGCTGGGGTGTTCGGGATAAACTTGAGCGCTCTTGTTCCCATTCTTGGGTCCTTCGAGGGAGGCGTTCAACGCAATGAACCAGGCAACCGGACTATAATGCTTGAACACTCTCACTTAGCCATAGAATTCTATAATTTTAAATTTCAGCGAAGCCCCTAGTATTTGGAAGACCGAGTTCGGGGCGCTATCCACGCCTAGGCTGGACAATGCCGACTCCTCGCTCTAAGCGGCATAAGTCTTTAGGGACTCGGAAAACCTCTCGAACAACGCATCGCTCTCGCCCTATCATGATGGTCAGTTTTAGCTTTCTCCTTTGAGGTGCTCAACCCAGCTCAACCGGGCACAATCGCAGTGGTTCTCCCAAGCTACCTTAGCCGATATAACGGAACGTAAGGTACCAAAACATGGGAGCCGGGCAAACACAACTATTGACCCAAGACATGATTCAGAGCCGATGCATATAATGCTATAAGTTCGGGGTGCCGCACTTGTGAAAGTGTTCGGACTTATCACACCATATTTTGGGGTACATAAGCCCCTGGTGTATTGGCCGTACCAAATTGTACGGTTGCACAATGTCATAACTGAACATATATAGATAAAAAAGTAATGCAATAATGGGCGAAATCTATGCATTGTTTATTCAAAAGGTACTGCAATGAAAGCCAAATGATACAATTAGTGCGATAAGCAAGGAACGTGACTTTTGACATGTCCCCCTCCAGGTGTAAGCTTGCGGGATTTTATGTAAAACAGGTATACTGCTCGTGATAGAGACCACCTGGACACTCGGCATAGCTTTCTACTTCCCTGGCTGTTGCATCGTGAGTTCGGCGATTCTACTGCCGGACAGGGTTTCTTGAGAACGGAGTCCTGGAAGTAAGAGAAAGAAAAAAAGAATGACACAAACGGGAGCCCCTAGTGCGGTTAAGCCGCATTCTGGGCATGCTGTGGTCATGCCCTTCCCCCTATGCCCATGGTATTTTTAGAGCGTAGTTATGTACGCGCGTAATACTGGTTTCGCAATTTTGCGAGGGCTGGGGTCGGGGCCGCATTGCTACGCGTGCTCGGATCGTGCCAGGCGGTCTTGTTGTAGGTTACTCTGGGCGCGCTTGATGGTTTCCGGTCGTTTAATGGCCGGACTCGCTAGTTGCCTTGAAAGGCTGCTTTGTACTTCCGCCGCGAGGGCCGCCGTGTGCTCCTCCGTTCGGAGAGAGCGTTCGGTGTTTCCATTGACCGTGATTACTCCTCGAGGGTCTGGCATCTTGAGCTTGAGGTATGCGTAGTGCGGCACCGCATTGAACTTTGTGAATGCGGTTCGTCCGAGCAGTGCGTGATAGCCGCTGCGGAACCGGACTATGTCGAAGATTAATTCCTCGCTTTGGAAGTTATCCGGGGATCCGAAGACCACTTCGAGTGTAACTGAGCCTGTACAGTTGGCCTCTACACCTGGTATGACGCCTTTAAAGGTCGTCTTTGTGGGTTTAATCCTTGAAGGGTCTATGCCCATTTTGCGCACTGTATCCTGATAAAGCAGGTTGAGGCTGCTGCCGCCGTCCATCAGGACTCTAGTGAGGTGAAATCCGTCAATGATTGGGTCAAGAACCAATGCGGCGAATCCGCCATGACGGATGCTAGTGGGGTGATCCCTTCGATCAAAAGTGATCAGACAGGAGGACCATGGGTTGAACTTTGGGGCGACTGGCTCCATCGCATATACGTCCCTTAGTGCATGTTTCCGCTCCCTTTTGGGTATGTGGGTTGCGTATATCATGTTCACCGTCCGCACTTGTGGCGGGAAACCCTTCTGTCCTCTATTGTTCGACGGCCGGGGCTCCTCCTCGTCATCGCTACGCAGCCCCTTGGCATTGTTTTCGGCATTTAACTTGCCTGCCTGTTTGAACACCCAACAATCCATGTTGGTGTGATTGGCTGGTTTTTCGGGGGTGCCATGTATCTGGCACGAGCGATCGAGTATTCGGTCCAAATTGGATGGGCCCTGGGTATTTCTTTTGAATGGCTTTTTCCGCTGACCGGGTTTAGAGCCTCTGAATCTGGCATTGACTGTCGTATCCTCAGCATTATCACCGTTAATGCGGCGCTTGTGCTTGTTGTGACGCGACCTGCCATTGCTGTCCTTGGTATCCGAACTACCAGGGTTTTTGGTCAAGTTGTTACTACGATCTAGCCAGCTGTCCTCTCCCACGCAAAAGCGGGTCATGAGTGTGGTGAGGGCTTCCATGGATTTCGGCTTTTCCTGTCCTAGGTGTCGGGCCAGCCGCTCGTCGCGGATGTTGTATTTGAAGGCCACTAGTGCCTCTGCATCCAGAAAGTTGACGATTTGATTTTTCTTTGTTAGGAACCGTGTCCAGAATTGTCTGGCCGATTCCTCTGGTTGCTGAATTATATGGCTAAGGTCATTGGCGTCTAGCCGTCGCACATTTGTGCCCTGGAAGTTATCAAGGAATGCGGCTTCTGGGTCTTCCCAACAACCAATTGACTCTGCTGGCAAGCTATTAAGTCAATGCCGAGCTGGTCCTTTAAGCTTGAGTGGGAGGTATTTGATGGCGTGTAGATCATCACCGCGGGCCATGTGGATATGAAGTAGGTAGTCCTCGATCCAAACCGCAGGATCTGTTGTGCCATCGTATGATTCGATGTTTACGGGTTTGAAACCCTCAGGGATTTGATGATCCATTACTTCGTCTGTGAAGCATAGTGGGTGTGCGGTGCCTCTGTATTGGGCTATATCACGACGCAGCTCGAATGAGCTTTGTCTCTGTGTTGACCCGGCGGAATTGCTGTATCCGCGAGGCGGTAATCATCACGTGTCGTAGGCCCACGCGATCCGTGATCGATCTTGTTTGCCTTGCCTTGTCCTCAATATATCTCGTGGGTCAGGCGTGTCTCCCGTGTCTTGGTACTTTTTGAGCGGCGCTGAGTGCGGCTTGAGTGGAGGCCGAGAGGCCTCTCTGTCATGACCATGTGGTGGCGGTCGGCCGTGTCATCGCTGGTGATGTAGGTTTGGGTGCTTCCTCCTCTAATTGGGGTAGCAGCCTGCGTTTTGGGTAGCTCTTGGAGGGGCGTTCAAGTTCATACTCTTCGGCTGCAAGGACTTCAGTCCATCTGTCAGCTACCAAGTCTTGGTCAGCTCTAAGCTGTTGCTGCTTTTTCTTAAGGCTGCTTGCCGTGGCCATAAGCCTGCGTTTGAAACGCTCTAATTCGACAGGATCCTCAGGCACGGCAAATTCGTCGTCGTCGAGGCTTGCCTCGTCTTTGGAGGGAGGCATATAATTATCATCCTCTACCTCTCTGTCTGCCGCTCTATCATGCGGACTGGCTTCTCCATCCTCCTGTGCTGAATCTTGCTGGAGGAGGTTGTCTTCGGCACTGTCCGGGGTGTTATTATCTCCCGTGCCGGAATCACCGTTTTTACCGTGGCGGGATTTAGATCGGCGCCGCTGACGCCGGCACTTAGGTTGTTTCTTGGAGGGGTCATCCTCCGCTGTTCCATCGCAATTCCCATCTTTTGGGATGTACACCATATATATGTCGTATGACGAGGTTGCCTTCCAGTACCCTGTAGGCGCTGGTTCTTGATCGTCTCCGGCATCGTCGTCCATACCGTCGATGTCTTCGGAGTAAAAGTCGAGCATGCCGGTTAAATCGTCGACAGTGGGTACAAAGTGGGTGGCGGGTGGGCGTTGAATTTCTCCGTCGTCCGCATCCCAACCTTCCTGACCATAGTTCGGCCATGGCTCTCCTGATAAAGAGAGAGACTTCACCGAGTTCAGGATGTTGCCGAAGGGCGAGTGCTGAAAGATGTCCGCGGCAGTGAACTCCATAACCGGCACCCAATCGGATTCGATTGGCAGGGGCGCGGAAGGTTTGGAGTCCGGAGAGGAGTCCGACGCCTTGTAGTCACGAGCTTCGCGAAGGACAGGGATGGTGTTCGGCTCGATCGCCGTAGAGATTACAGCCCCCGAGGCGGTGTCTAGCCACTCGTCCTCGATCGGCGAAGTCGGCTCCGAACTAAGGGTCGGAGTGGACACTGGTGCGGCCTCCAGGGCAGTGTTCGGCGGCAGAGCTAGATCGTGCCCATCGAGACAGTGCGGCATGCTTGGCTGTGGCTCAAATCCGTCGAAGATCAAGTCTCCGCGGATGTCGGTCGTGTAGTTCAAACTCCCAAATCTGACCTGATGGCGGGCGTAGCTTTAAGCTCGCTCGGATGGCCAAGTGAATTAACCCAGACAAAGCCGCCCGAATCGAAGATCTATCTGGGGAGAAAAGTCTCACCCTGGACCGCGTTGTTGTTGATGATCGAAGGAGCCATCGGGCCTAAAGATGACGACACAGAGGAACTCTCAATGAAAGCACCAATGTCGGTGCCAAAACATGCGGATCTCAGGTAGGGGGTCCCGAACTGTGCGTCTAGGCAGGAGGTAACAGGAGACAAGGGACACGATGTTTTTACCCAGGTACGGGCCCTCTCGATGGAGGTAAAACCCTACTCCTGCTTGATTAATATTGGTGATATGGGTAGTACAAGAGTAGATCTACCACGAGATTAGAGAGGCTAAACCCTAGAAGCCAGCCTATAGTATGATTGTTGTTCGTCCTACGGACTAAAACCCTCCAGTTTATATAGACACGGAAGAGGGCTAGGGTTACACAGAGTCGGTTACAATGGTAGGAGATCCACATATCCGTATCGCCAAGCTTGCCTTCCACGCCAAGGAAAGTCCCATCCGGACACGGGACAGAGTCTTCAATCTTGTATCTTCATAGTCTAGGAGTCCGGCCAAAGATGATAGTTCGGCTATCCGGACACCCCCTAATCCAGGATTCCCTCAATGGGCTAACAATGCTGCTGATGGATGGGCTAACAATGTGAATCAAGATGTTGAATGGGGCCCCTGGGAGGAACAAGCCCATCCACCTCAGCAGCCAAATGCGGATGTTCAGCCTGCCCAGGATCAAAACTCTATGATCTTGAACCCATCTTTGGATTCTGCAGATGATATTGATATGGATGAGATACAGCAGCCGCTGCATGCGCCTATCGTTCAGATGGATCCAGTTCATTTGGGAATTGTCAGGGTTGTTTACAGACCAGTACTGCCTCCTTCTATAATCTGGGAGAGATCTTTCAAATCTATGCTGCCTGAATTTGCCATTAGGAAAATACCTGTTTGTCGGCCTGGGTTCTCTCCACCGCTGCTGAAAGTTATGTTTGGGTCTATTGATCTGCATCAGAGGTTCTCGCTCATGGCCAATCACACTGCTAGTTTGGGCTCTGGTTTTATTTCTTCGGTGGTAATCGAGGAATTGCCAGCAGAGGATACATCATCACCGAGCTTTGCATTGCCACAGTCTCCTTCGCCGCTGGTTTCTCAGGAGGATTTCCAGCTTTCTTCAGTCACCCCCACACCGTTGGGCAAGAGGCCACGACAGACTCGATGTCCCAAGCGCTCTGCCACGCTCGTTGAACCAGACCTGGATTTAACTCGAAGGTTGACTCGCAGTTGTGCTAAAAGGACTGGCATGAAGCCAGTTTCTGCTATCCCTTTGAAATCTGCTCCTCTGCGTCGCCCAAAGGCCAAGAAGCTCAAGCTTGATGAAGATTCTAGCCAGCAACTCCCTCTTCCACCTCCCACGCCCATCCCAACAATGCAGGCTATTGGAGACGCACTGGGCATCGACCCATCAGAGTTATCGATGGAGAAGCTTATGGCTCCTCCACGCTCAATGCTGGTACTTTATGGAACTTGTTTACCTGGTGATGTACTATCTTGATAAAACTTCTGTGATGTATGGTTATTGGATGCTCTGCTGGTCATGTGATGTGGTGTGGCTCAGGGTCTTTGTCGGTGTTCTGGTAACGGGGGTCCCCAAACTTGCCTGCCTGCGGCCTGCGGCGTGGCTCAAAGGAGGCCTAGGACAGCCCATCTTCATCGACACAAGCTCAAGACCCTCGCGAGGGGCCAAGCCTCGCGAGGCGGACGACCAGGAGCTTCCTCAGGCACGACCTCATCAGGCTGGCTCGTGAGGAGGCGGAGAGTTCAAGGCAGGGTACCTCGCGAGGTGCCCATGGCGCATAGCCATGGCGACCAAGAGGCGCCCGATCGAGGCGCCAGCCAGCATAACGTCCTCCTTTCCTCTTTGGTGCAAAGGAGCAAGCGCGAGCAAGATCATCAAGCAAAGGCACCCGTTTGATTGCAACAAGACCAAGACCAGCCCCAGCGGTGGAAGGGAGTCATCGTGGAGCCCAAGCAGGCGTCATCACGAGCCTTTGGCGGCGAGGACCAACTTTAGTCGAGGGTAAGTGTACCCGCTGTTCCCCTTCAAAATGGCCAATTGTTGGCGCCCTTCCGCTCAATATTTGGGAAGAAGCCGGGGCCTTCCGCCTATAAATAGGAGTAGCCACACTCGAGTAGGAGATCTGGCGTTTGGAATCTAGAGAGAGATAGACCCGATCCTCAAGCTAGGCGGCGGGACACCACCTAGCAGTTCATCACACCCACCAAGAACAGACCCTCATGAGGCTGTTCTTCCTATCTTATTCTTCATCAGCCCCAGAGGCAATCCACAACACCACAAACTAGAATAGGGTATTACACTACAAAGGTGGCCCGAACTAGTATAAATCTCGTGTCTCTTGTGCTGTTCTTGTTAGTAGTTTAGGTCCCTCGATTGGTGAGTGCGAGGCGGTGGAGGAATTGGATCTCCTGGCACCCAGTTTCGAACCTTAAGTGCGGAACCGAAATCCGACATTTGGCGCGCCCGAGTAGAGTGCGCGAGGATCCTATACGCCACCTCGTGTCCCGTCGCATCACCACCACCATGTCCGCGACCAGCGGGCAACCCGGATCCTTAGGCGGCGTGGCCCGCCCACCTTGAGCCGCTTCGCCTCGGGCGACCCGTGCCCAGGCAGCTCGCGGTCCACAGGCGCTGCGGGCCACAGGCGGCGGACAGAGCCCGGCGGCTCTCACGCCCGGCAAGCGCGATCGGCAGCAAGGGCCTCCAATCACGCGCGACCACATCACCGTACACCGCGGGAGTAAGGCGAACTTCGAGGCAGCTCACGGTGGCCCGAGAGCTGCTGCTGCAGTGCGGCTCTTTGGAGAGCGGCAGCGACGTGCTCTGGGCGAGTGGCGAGCTCCTGAAGCCGCGCCGCCTCGAGGCTCACCCTTACTGCACCCAACTTCCATCTCGGGCGAGGCGGCCCGCAGGGGCTCCAGCGCGCCCGCGGGCTCCAAAACTACTCCAACACCGGCCCGAAGCTGTCGGCGCCCGGGCGGCAGCGGGGTTTCCCCGCCCCGACCCGAAGAAGAACTCGGCGTGACTCACGGCCTGGTGGACGCGCGCCACCACCCCACGGCGGGCGCATCAAGCAGGGCAGCAAGGCCGCGCTCAGCACTCTGGCGTGGCCTTGGGGATGGCGCGCGGAAGAATCGTGCCCATGATGGACCAAGGGCACCGCATGAGGAGAACAAGACTCGCTCCTCGGCCCAAGCTGGGGATGGCGCGAAGTCCCGTTCTTCCAGGAGCCTCGAGGCGGTCTCACGGTCACGCCCGGGGCGGCGATTGTCGGTATCGCTACTTCCTCAAGAGCAAACATCGCTAACCATAGGTCGCGGGAGGTGCAGGTCGCCACGACGGCGGCTGCCCGCTCCGCGATCTCCTACCCCTCGGGAGGCGCGGGCTGCGGAGAGGGGCAGAAATCCGACATCACCACCGGAGTTGAACAAAGCGTTCTCGGAGGTAGGCCCTCTGCGGTGAGGTGCCTCGGGGCCTGCCTGGCGGAGGACTTCGTGGTCATCAGAGAACGTGGCGACGCTGTACCCGGCGGCGTCCTGGTTTCGGTCGTCATTGGTGGCACAAGAGTGTGGCGCAAAGGCGGGGCCCTCGTCTGGCGATATGAAGCAAGGCGGTACACATGAAGAAGGCCCGAGTGCCTGTAAAGCTTCGCCGCCCGTGACACTCTCACGTAATAATGAGTGGGGCTGTACGCGCCCGGAGTCTCAAGGTGGCGGCCTCGGGCCTGGGGGCTCCCTCCACGCCCGATGGCAGCACTTAGCTCCTTGCTGGTGAGAAGGCGTCCAAGACTAGACTAGGTGCCGGACGCGGCTTTTCTTCTGCTTTCTTTGCCTTTCATTTGGTTGTCGCTTTCCCCCGCTGGATTTACATTGGATTCGAATTTGAGATTTGCGTGTGTTCGGGGAAGGGGTGTTTAGTCTCGATCGAGCAAGTCTCTCGCGTTTCGGTTACCGCTTGCCTCAGCTGCCTCCCCTCGCGAGCCCCTCGCGAGCCGGGCCAGGCCTAGCTTGCGCACAGCCCAGCCTGTCGCCGTCGCGTCCTCTCTGGAGGGTTTTTACTGCAGGTCCTATGGATTCGGTCAGAAGACACTCAGATCACCTCAGCCTCCCACAGGCTATCTCGGGGCTCATACGAAACAAAGGTAAACCAGCCAACTAGCACGGCGCTTAGCCAACCACTTGGCGGCAGGCGTATGGCGATGTAACACTGCTAATCTGATGAACACAAGTTTTACATGAGGGCTCCCCTCCCAAAATTCTCTCACAACCATCAGGCCAAAACCTGAGTTCTACTCATGCGAGAATGTGAGCAGGGACAATACATAATCAGTCGGATAAATCCCCAATCGTCCTCGGGAGCACCTCCGAGCCGTTCTTTGGCGTCGCTGGCCTCGCCCGTCGCTGTCTGCGTGATTGTTGGCGGCGTCTGGGCCGTTCACCACACCGCCCTCGCCGGCGACCCACGACCACGCCGTCGTCGTCCGAGCGAAGGCGGACGAGGCATCCTGTGTCTTCCACCCGGTCGCGGTCGCCCCGAACGGCCTGGGGAACTAGGGCGATGGCTGCGTCAAAATCGAAGTGGGGGTCCATGTCCCGGAGATGGCTGAAGACATGAGAAAAGGTGCGCCCAAGCAGCGCGCGGATCCTCTCCTCCACCAACCTGTTGGCCCTGACCGACCGCGCCTCCAGCTGCGCCACCACGTCGGTGAAGAACAGAAGGTTGCCGGCGTAGTTCACCGCGTCCGGCTCGCCTACTGCCGCCTCGCAGATATTATCCAAGGCTGCGTTTGCTCTTTCCCGGAGGTGGCGAGCATGGGACGGTGCTCATGCTCCAAGATTACGCCCGCCAGCGCATCTCATCCGCGTTACAGCGGCGCAGCCTCGGCCTCCTCCACCCGTTGGCGAAGAAGGCGCCTCGGCACGAAGGTGGTGGACTCCTCTGCGCCACCTCAAGGCGGCCCGAAAACATCGGCCCGCGTCGCCTCCTCGGCTTGGCCCTCAAGGCAGCAGTCCTGCCCTCGGCCTCGGCCTTGATCAACCCCAGCCGCTCCTCAAACTCGCGCTTGAGGTTGGCGCGCCGCCGCCACTCGGCGTCCGACCTCCTCGGGGCCGCGGGCTTCCCGTGCCGCGACCTCATCGTCTGCCGCGTCGCCAAGCTCCCTCGTCTCAAGCGCTCGTACTCGCAGCGTTAGCGGCTTCAGCGTCGGCGCCTCCTCACGCTCGGAGCTCCGCCGGGTGGCGGAGGCCACCTTCATCGGCGAGGGCTGCCTCGCGCAGCTCTGCTCCTCCGGTGAGTGGCACCGGGCCGGGAGTTCCGTGCCCGCTCCTCTGCCGCCTCTCGCCGCTGTTAGCTGCCGGGCCTCCTCGGCGGCCGAGCAGGAACCTCCCAGAGGCTGCCAGTAACATGTAGCCTCTTCATCAACAAGATCGCTGGTGGTGGCGTAAGGGCGCAGCGCCCTCCATCTCACTCCTCTCTGCGGCCAGGCGCAGGCCCTCGGCCTCAAGGCGCGCGTCTTCATCAGCAAGCTCTTCACCAGGAAGGCTCACCCGTCGGCCGCCCTTGAAGAAATCCTTGGTGAAGGCGCGGCGCTCCCGGCGCTCGAGCACGTCCTCCACACCATCAACCGCCCAGGGCCAGGCGGCCAGGGACCACGGATCAGCACTCCCCCCCCCGGGCAGGGGCTGGTACCCTCGCGGCGGCCGACACGCCGCGCCGAGGCTTGGCACAGGGCCAGCCCATCCCAGACGAGGCGCGAGGCGCCTCAGCCAATCGCCGTCCACGACCAGGCGAGGCCTGGAAGGCTAGCTATGCCTCGGGAAGGCTCGCGAGAAGGATCGCGAGGAGCGCAGGGCCACGGCGTGCCTCGGGGCGGTCCACCTCCCGGTCGCCCTCACCACAAGGGCTCCTTTGCTTGGATCACTCAGGGCGGGGAGGCGGCGCCGAGGGCGGCTCCTCACCCGTCTCCGTGAGCTCGGCGGGAAGGGGCCTGCGAGGGCAGGATCGATAAAAGCGAGAAGAATCGAGGAGCTGGAGAAAGAAAAGGCACTCATCGGTGGCGAAGTACTTCACTGCACTTGACGCGACAAGGGTAATCATCGCCCGGGCCTCCCTTCTCTTAGGAGGGCTTCAAAGTTCACAGAGCGACCCAAGATTTGGCCTTGAGGTCAGCTGTGGCGAGGAGGAGCATCAAAGGCGACCAGCGTCCGGCGTCCGCTTTGGCTGCTGATCGCCTCACCAAGAAGCGGCATGGGCCTCGGGGCTCCGTCCGCGGCGCTGCGGGCGGCTGCTGCCGCCCTCGGCCGCCAGCGGCATGAGCCTCGAGCTGCCCCTCATGAGCATCGCCCGGCAGCATCACCCGGCGGGAGTCCCTTTGGCCTCTGGCGGCTCGTGCCTCCTGCTCCGCCACTCGAGGAGGAGCCGCTTGGCCCCCGGAAGGGCTGTCACCATCACGGATTCTCGCGAGGCCCACGGAGACCAGCGGTAGCCCCCATTCATCGAAGATAGGCATCTGGTTCACCAAATCACCCTGATACAGAGGTACAACAAGGCCCCTTGATGCGGATGCCACGGGGTTAGGGGCCTTGATCGGGACCGAGAGCACTTTCCTTAGCGCTTGATCGGTCTTCTTCACAGGAGCCTCATCGATCACCGAGCCCGCTGAAGGCCCACATCCGGTGGGAATGGCGTTGGAGAGGAGCAATGTGGTGCATCAGAACTCCTTCACCACCTTGGGCGCTGTTACTGACAGCAGCGACCTCGAGGAGCAGCGGCGCCTTGACAAAAAGATGGCCGAGGTCTTGGCGTCTCCTGGCCCCACTGAATAGGGGCGGCGGCGAGGTTGGCTCCGATAGAAGGGCGGGCACCCCACATCCACGTACAACCACCTCTCGCGGAACTCAGCCGCGGGTGGAGGCAGGCTGAAGTCTATCCACGAGGCCGCTGTCTCGGTGCCCTTGACGAAGCTCACGCCGCCGAGCATTGAGTGGGGTCGACAAAGCGCGAGAGAGAAGAAGTGGCGCAACAAGGCAACGAGGAAGGATGCCCATCATTGCCTGCAAAGCGAAGGCGAACCGAGAGGAGAGTAATGGACTCGGGACCCGGATGCATCATGTGGATCGATGGTGGGAAAACACGACATTGAAGAAATCGAGAGAAGGGGAACCAGCCCGCCCGCGAGCGTCGGCAAAATACCGGACCTCGGTGACTATCTGTCGATAGAAGTGGGGCCTTGGGCCAAGCCGTCGTCCTCCGCATTCGTTGAAGGAGGTAGCGAGCCGAACTGACCTTGCCCAAGCCCTCTAGATTGAGTATGATCGGCCAATTGACGGCGGAGGCCGCCGGCGGCGGCGAGCGAGGTGGAGGCACAAGTTTCTTCCCTTTCCTCTTCTTCGTCGGAGCCATGGCGATTGAAGGGGGGGGGGAGATTTGAGATTGGATTGGAAATGGAAGCTGGAGTTCGAGAGGGAAGGACCGGGCGCGCAAAACAACCTGAGAGGAGAACGGATGTGTACAACAGCGTGTCCACCTAGCAAGGCATGAAATAAGGAGGCGTGGGGGAACAGTGCCGCCCACGTCCAATCAACCGCCACGCGTCGCCCAAGGCCGCATGCTGTTAGGGCCCGCGACGCTTCGCACTTGCCCTTTCCCCTCTCTGCTCGGCCAAGTTTGGGCGCGCCGTGGGCCCGGGGGCTACTGTCGGTGTTCTGGGAACGGGGGTCCCCAGACTTGCCTGCCTGCGGCCTGAGGCATGGCTCAAAGGAGGCCCAGGACAGCCCATCTTCATCGACACAAGCTCAAGACCCTCGCGAGGCCAAGCCTCATGAGGCGGACGACGAGGAGCTTCCTCGAGCCGGCCTCGTCGAGGCTGGCTCGTGAGGCCGGAGAGTTCAAGGCAGGGTACCTCGCGAGGTGCCCATGGCATAAGCCATGACGACCAAGGGCGCCCGATCAGGCGCCAGCCACCTGGCGTCCTCCTTTCCTCTTTGGTGCAAAGGGAGCAAGCGCGGCGAGAGCATCAAGCAAAGGCACCCGTTTGGTGCAACAAGACCAAGACCAGCCCCAGCGGCTGGAAGGAGTCATCGTGGAGCCCAAGCAGGCGTCATCACGAGCCTTTGGCGGCGAGGACCAATTTTAGTCGGGATAAGTGTACCGCTGTTCCCCTTCAAAATGGCCAATTGTTGGCGCCCTTCCGCTCAATATTTGGGAAGAGGCCGGGGCCTTCGCCTATAAATAGGAGTAGCCGCACTCAGAGTAGGAGATCTGGCGTTTGGAATCCATAGAGAGATAGAGACCCGATCCTCAAGCTAGAGCAATGGGACACCACCTAGCAGTTCATCACACCCACCAAGAACAGACCCTCGCGAGGCTGTTCTTCCCTGTACTGTTCTTCATCAGCCCCAGAGGCAATCCACCACACCACAAACTAGAGTAGGGTATTACACCTGGCGGTGGCCCGAACTAGTATAAATCTCGTGTCTCTTGTGCTGTTCTTGTTAGTAGTTTAGGTCCCTGCGATTCGGCGAGGTACGAGATGGTGGAGGGTTGGATCTCCGCGCGCACCCCAGAGTTCGAACCTTAAGGGTCTGCCGGAACCCGAAATCCGACAGTCTTGTGCCACCTTTTCTTATTTTTGGTTGGTCAAATGCTGGTGCTTTATTACTGGTGCAGAAACCCCATCTGTATCAATGAATAACACAAACAGAAACTGGAATATTCTCAACTAGAATATTAGAGGGATGACTTCTGAGGACAAATGGTTGGCCTTAAGGCAGAAAATAGATGAGAGTGACTGCAATATTCTGTGTCTTCAAGAAACAAAGAGAGAGACCTTTGACACATCTTACTTTAAAAACTTCTGTCCTAATAGAATTAATAAATTTGCCTTCCTCCCCTCTATTGGAGCTTCGGGGGTATTCTGGTTGCTTGGAATGGTTCTCAGTTTGCTGGAGAAGTTATTGCCCAAAACAGATTCTCACTTTCAATTCAATTTACCAGTTTGCTCTCAAATCAGTCTTGGATTCTTTCCAACATATATGGGCCATGTGACACACAGGAAAAATTGAGTTCATTAATTGGTTTTTGAATATTCACATGCCTGCTGATGTGGACTGGATTCTCATGGGAGATTTCAATCTTATGAGGGATCCTTCAGACAGAAACAGACCTGGTGGAGATGTTAATGACATGCTTATGTTCAATGAGGCAATCAGTAACCAACGTTTAGTTGCATTGCCTTTGCATGGTAGAAAGTTCATCTGGAGTAACATGCAACATGACCCTCTTTTGGTCAAGCTTGATTGGTTTTTTACAACTGCCTCCTGGATGACCTCTTTTCCAAACACCATTGTGCTCCCTCTTGCAAAGCCTATATCGGATCATTTGCCCTGTGTTATAAAAATTGGTACTTCTATTCCAAAAGCAAGAGTTTTTAGATTTGAAAACTTTTGGTTGCAACACTCAGATTTTAAGCAGGTGGTTGCTACTGCTTGGAATATCCCTGTGGGTAATCTTGATGTTGTCAAAAGTTTGAATGCTAAGTTTAAGAACTTAAGGAGAGCTTTGAAGCTGTGGGCCAAATCTCTATCTTGTCTTAAATCTCAAATTGCAAAAATAAATGAGCTCATCTTTCTTTGGGATTTCTTTGAGGAGTTTAGAGAGTTGGGCATTCATGAATGGAACTGCAGGACTATTCTTAAAGAACATCTGCTCATTCTTTTGAGGAATGAAAAGATATACTGGAAGCAAAGGAAAAAATCTAGGGGGTGAAATTCGGAGATGAAAACACCAAAATTTTCACACTAAAGCTTCTATCAACTACAGGCATAATCACACTGATGTACTCCAAAATGATGACCAAGTTGAAATATCTGATCATGCTGGGAAAGCTACAATACTATGGGAAACTTACAAGAAAATAATGGGCACATCTCACAAAACATCTATGCACTTTGATTTGGATTCCTTGTTTGGCCAGAGACAAGATTCATCACTTTTTGATAACCTGGAATTACCTTTCACTGAGGAAGAAATTAAGGATGTAGTCAAAGATCTCCCACTTGACAAATCACCAGGTCCTGATGGTTTCAACAATGAATTTTTAAATCTTGCTGGGACATTATTAACAGAGATGTGCTCAAATTCATATATGATTTTCATGCTGGGCAAATTTCACTTTAGAGCTTAAACACATCATACATCACCCTTATTGCTAAAGGGAGTACTCCTTTGACAACAAATGATTTCAGGCCAATCTCACTCCTCAACTGTTGTCTTAAACTAGTCACTAAACTGTTGGCAAACAGGTTACAGAAAGTGATTCTCAAGTTGGTGCACATCAACCAATATGGCTTCCTCAAAGAAAGATCCATCCATGACTGTTTGGGTTGGGCATATGAATATCTGCATCAATGTCATTATTCCAAGGAAGAAATTATTGTGCTTAAATTGGACTTTGAAAAGGCTTTTGACACCATTGAGCACCAGGCAATTAAGGTTTTGGAGACAAATGGATTAACTGGATCAAAATGTTGTTCACCTCTGCATCATCTGCTATCTTGATCAATGGTGTACCTGGCAAGAAGTTTTATTGTCTTAGAGGAGTCAGACAGGGAGACCCTCTGTCACCCCTTTTGTTTGTGCTTGCTGCAGACCTACTCCAGTCAATCCTCAATAGTGCCATGCACCTGGGTTTACTTATTTCACCCTTGCAAGTGGAATCATGTCTTGATTTTCCAATTGTATGGTATGTAGATGACACTCTGGTTCTCCTTCAAGCAGATGCAAAGCAACTTCACTGCCTCAAAGCCCTCCTCAATACTTTTGCAGATGCTACTGGCCTTAAAGTGAACTATAATAAATCAAGCCTCATTCCAATCAATGTGCCAGAAGAGAAGGTGGAGATTTTGACAAATACTTTTCAGTGTAAAAAGGAAACTTTCCCCATACAATACTTGGGAGCACCTTTACGTCTTTATAAGGCTACTGTTGCGCAATGCTTCCCTGTAGTTACAAGACTGCAGAAGAAACTTGTGGGTTTGTCTTCTTTCATGACAATGGCTGGGAGATTATTGCTGGTGAAATCTGTTTTAAACTCTCTGCTGATCTATCTCATGGGATGCCTTGATGTCCCTATCACTATTAAAACTCAAGCTATCAAGTATTTGAGGCATTGCCTTTGGAGAGGCCCTGACCTGGAGGATCATAGGCATGCCATGGTGGCATGGAGAACTGTTTGTCGACCTAAAAATCAAGGTGGTTTGGGGGTGATGGATATCTTTGTCGAAAACAAAGCTCTGTTACTTAAGAATCTGCACAAGTTCTATAATAGACACAACATTCCATGAGTCAACTTGATTTGGGAATCCTATTACAACAATGATTTGTTGCCTGGCAGTAGTTGGATTGGATCATTTTGGTGGAAGGCAAACCTTAATCTCATTGATAACTTCAAATCTTTGGCCAGATGTAACATAGGAGATGGAAAAAGTGCTTTATTTTGGTCTGATTTATGGCACTCAGCTTGTTTGTAGGACATGTTCCCTCACCTCTTCTCTTTTTTGAAAAACAAGACTACTACTGTTCACACCATTATACACACTGAATTCCGGGAGGATCTGTTCCACTTACCTCTGACTATGCAAGCTTTCCAGGAATTTGAATCTATGGAAGACATTTGTATAGCTTTAAGGGCTTCTGACTCCCTGGATTGCACTGATACCTGGAGTTACATTTGGGGAAATGATCAATTCTCAGTTGCTAAGGCCTATAAAGTGATGATGGGAGTTAAAATAGTGCCCCAACAATTCAACTGGATTTGGAAGAGCTCCTGTCAGCCAAAGCACAAGGTGTTCTTTTGGAGACTCCTTCATGATAGGCTCAATACTAGGAATCTACTACGAAGGAAAAATTTTCATCTGGACAACTATAACTATGCTGTCAATATTTGTAAACAGGAGGAAACCCTACAACATCTCTTTTGGACCTACCCTTTTGCAGCCAAGTGTTGGGATCTGATATGTCCCTCAAGACAGGCCAATGTTTCAGTGCTTCAAGCCTTTGCTGACCTCAGACAGAAACTTCGTGGGCCCTTCTTCATGGAAATCATCATCCTAGCATATTTGGATCTCAAGGAATAATTTGATCTTTCAAGCAATTCAACCTAGTATTCAGAGATGGAAAGTTATCTTCTTGGAAGAGCTCAACTTGCTCAGATTTAGAATTAAGAAGAGCTATGCTGAGGCCTATTGTTCATGGCTTGACAGTCTTGTTTTGTAATTATTGTAGTTAGTTTTTTTAGTTTTTCTTTTCTTTTGGCTTTACTCAAGCCTTTCTACTGTGGGACCTTTGTTCTTTTTAAATAATATAAAAATTGAAGTGGGGTTTTGCCCTACTATGTATAGTAAAAAAAAAGATGATGTTTCACATGATGATTGAAGACCCAAGAAGCTTGGTGGAGAGTTGGGCACTTTTGTTCTCGTGTCCTTTTATTTTTAGTTTCATCAGTTTGTCTGAATGTATGAACTGCTATGGCTCTGGCACTTTTGTATCTGTCCTGGCTACACTTATGTCCATGCTGTTATGCAGTTGGACTTGCTTTTATTCCCCCGCATTGGTTTTCTATGGATAGTTCCTTGTTTCGTAACTGGCATGTGCTCTGTTGGAATGTGTGTGGGTTGAATTCTCAGGCTAGGCAGCGTGATCTAAGGGCAAAGATTGAGAAGAGTCGTTGTTCCATAATTTGCTTGCAAGAAACTAAATGTGAACACTTCGACATTCGAATGATTAGATCCTTTTGTCCTAGGAGGTTTGATCAATTTGCGTTCTCGCTATCCATCGGAGCATCCGGTGGGATCCTTGTCATTCGGAATTCGTCGGTCTTGGATGGTCAGCTCGTTGATGTTCAGCGCTTCGGGGTTGTGGTCTCATTCAAATCTCTGCATAACTCTGAACGATGGACCCTAGTATCTGTGTATGGTCCATGTGAAGGCCAACCTAGGGATGATTTCGTTAGTTGGTTATACCCCCTAAACATCCCTCCTGATAGAAATTGGCTATTGCTTGGGGACTTGAATTTCATCAGATCCTTGGATAATAGAAATCTAGCAGGTGGTGATGTTAATGATATTTTTCTATTTAATGAAATTATTGGTCACCTTGGTCTTTTGGAGCTTCCATTGAAAGTTAGAAGTTTCACCTGGTCTAAAATGCAACAAAACCCTCTGTTAGAGCAGCTTGATTGGTTTTTTACCACAGCAGATTGGATTTCTCATTATCCAAGCACTATGGTTCATCCCCTTGCCAAAACTGGCTCAGATCATGTGCCTTGTGTGGTGTCCATTGACACGACCATTCCTGCAGCCAAGGTTTTTAGGTTTGAGAATTTCTGGGTTGATATGCCAGGATTTATGGAATGTGTAATGAAGTCTTGGAATTCACCAGCTTTTTCTGATCTTTCTACTTCTGCTGTGCTCACTAGAAAGTTCAAGAGACTGAGATTTTATTTGAAAATATGGAGAAAGAAATTATCATACATCAAGAAACTCACTGTTGATTGTTCCAAGGCGATCCTCCATTTTGATCAGCTGGAAGAAGTCAGGCCTTTGACAAGGCCAGAGTTCAATTTTCAGAAAATTGTTAAGATCTGCTATGAGCATTCGCTAAAGATTCATTATATTTATTGGAAGCAGAGATGCGCTATCCGGTACATTAAGGTTGGTGAGTAAAACTCTAAATTCTTCCATGCAATGGCTTCTGAGCGTATGAGGAAGAACTCAATCTCCAGTTTGAAAACAAATGACATGGCTGATCCAGTGTCTGATCATGCACAGATGGCGGGAATTCTTTGGGCCTCGTTTAAATCTAGAATGGGCTAGGCCCAAGGGATATCTATGGGCTTTGATTTACACCAGTTAATTCAGCCAATCCCTGGTGTGGAGGAACTATCTTTGCCCATTTCGGATGAGGAAATCAACCAGGTTTTGAAGGAGTTGCCTGTTGATCGAGCCACTGGTCCTGATGGTTTCAATGGGATGTTTGTTAAGCGTTGCTGGCCCATAATTGAGAATGATTTTTTGAGGCTTATTAAGGATTTTTATGAGGGAAAGCTTTCGCTTGAAAATATCAATGGTTCTCTCATCACACTCATCCCTAAGATCATTTCTCCTGAAGGGCCAGATGATTTCAGGCCTATATCCCTCATCAACACTTGTTTAAAATTCTTAACTAAGCTGTTGGCCAATAGGTTGCAGAAAGTGATTCTTAAGTGTACTCACAAAAACCAGTATGGATTCCTCAAAGGTAAATCAATTCAGGACTGCCTGGCTTGGTCTTTTGAGTACATCCATCAGATGTAAGCAATCCAAGCGACCACTCATTATTCTCACGTTGTCTTTTGCCAAGGCTTTTGATACTGTCAAGCATGCGGTCATTCTTCAGATGTTGAAGCATAAAGGGTTTGATGATAAATGGTTGAGTTGGGTTAAGAAAATTCTTTCCACAGGTTCTTCATCTGTTTTGTTAAATGGAATACCTGGGAAACAATTCAAATGCAAATGTGGAGTTAGACAGGGTGATCCTCTTTCCCCATTGTTGTTTGTCATTGTAGCTGATCTTCTGCATTCAGTGGTTAACCAAATGTTGGCACATGGAGCTTTATCCCTGCCTATTCCATCTCATGATGCAGATTTTCCCATCATCCAATATGCAGATGATACTATTATCTTTCTTGCCGCTAAGGCTGAGGAGCTTGTTGCACTTAAAAACATGTTGCATACCTTCCAACAATCCACTGGTTTAAAGGTGAACTTTTCAAAATCATCAATGATTCCTTTGAACATAGAGGAAAGTGAAGCTGTCAGGCTAGCTAATATTCTTGGTTGTAGAATTGGACAGCTACCATTCACCTAACTTGGTTCGCCCTTGGGAACTACTAGGCCCAAGATCATTGATCTCATGCCTCTGGTTGATAGTCTTGAGTGGAGATCAACGGCTAGCTCTTCAATGCTGAATCAAGGCTATCGGTTGCAATTGCTTACATCTGTTTTTACCTCTATGCCTATATACTCCCTGAACATCCCACCTGGGATAATTAAGCAGTTGGATCGAATCTTCAGACAGTGTCTCTGGAGGGGTAACAGTGATGCTCCAAAGCAATCCCTGGCTGCATGGGACCTGGTCTGCAGGCCAAAAGACAAAGGTGGTTTAGGGGTCATTAATCCCAACATCCAGAACAAATGCCTACTCATCAAGCATTTCCACAATTTTTTTAACAAGGTTGACATTCCTTGGATGGCCTTGATTTGGAACAGCTACTATGATCATGGTGTCACCCACGCCACAGCACAAGCTGGATCATCCTGGTGGAGAGATGTGCTAAAACTTCATGAGGCTTATACTGCCATTGCCTCAGTACATGTCAACATGGGTGACACAACATTGTTTTGGACAGATTCTTGGCATATTGGGGGCTCTGCTAGACCTCTGTGTTGGAGACTGCCTCGGTTATTCTCTGTTGTCAACAATGATAAGATATCAGTTCAGGAATTCCTTCGGTCTCATGATCTATTCTCCAGGTTTTATCTTCCCCTTTCCCATGAGGCTGCCTCTGAGCTACATGTGTTGGAAGGATGGATCATGCAGTAAAATAGGGACCCCACCATCCCTGATGTTTGGATATGGCCTGGTAAATCTGGGGGTTATTCTGCCAAAAGCTTTTATATCATAATGCACTCCCATTTGCCCACAATACAACCTTGCAAATGGTTGTGGCAGAGTAGGTGCACTATGAAGATCAAGGTTTTTGGATGGTTGCTTTTTTTTGACAGACTCAACACAAAGGATATGTTGGTTAGAAGACATTGGAGATCAAGTCACGATGATAATCTTTGTCTCATCTGTAATGAATATGTGTATGAGGACAAAATCCATTTGTTCTTCAATTGCAAGTTCAGCACCAGAGTATGGAATTACTTGGGCATTGATTGGACTGGTGGCTTTGATATTGAACGGTGTATTATCCATGATCGGTCCAACTTCAGACTTCCTTCCTTCTTCGAAGTTATGCTAACATCTGCATGGAATATATGGATTCTCAGAAATGGCAGAACCTTCAGAGCTGAGAGAGCCACATTCAGTGCATGGAAATGTAAATTCATCCATGATATCTCACTCCTAGCTTATAGGGTGAAAGACAATATCAAACCTCAACTGTTGGCTTGGATTGATTCTCTGTTGTAAAGCAGGTAGGCTTAGTTACACATAGATAGGTCTTTGTTCCTAGCTTTTGTATATAGTTTCCTGTTTTTATATAGTGCTCTTTTTATTCAATAAAGGGCTGTGAGGCTTTTTCCTCACAGTAAATATTCAAAAAAAAAACTAAACAGATGGCATTCACACAAAGCATGTCTAAACTAAGCAGATGACATATTTGATGTATAAAGTAAGCAATGCAAGGCACCATATGCATGATATAACCAACATCAGCATGCCAAGTTAGAGCGAAGACCTCAGGGGGTAAATAGGAGTGGTCTTCTCCTTCTTAACCCCCCTAAGAACATATATCTTCCTCTCGATTACAATCCGAAATGGGTGGAGGGGGGCTGCCTTTGCGCCTACCATGCAGCGATGTCTGCATGAAATTTTATTGCCATGCAAAGCTCATCTATTTTGCTCTACATGTTCAGTTCCATTGTGTACAATAACTGACATGCATAGGAATAAAACATAGTGAGATTATGTAAGGAGTGCATGCAGAAATCCAGAGTGATGGTAGCAACCTATGGATACACCCAAAACCAATGATACCAGGCAGATAATGGCTTCAGTTAAAAATACAGATAATGGCTTCTTTACTGTTTGTTTCCCACCCAACATGAAACTCATAGTAGACACCAGAGATTAACTAGATAGTAGATAAATACTATTGATTGTAACCCCGATATGTACCGCACAACCATTTAAAAACTCAAGTTTGACCATTAGTTTGGAGCTGACTTAGAGTCTAATCGGTGAACAGGACGATAAAGTAGCATGTAATATTAAGCGATGCATAACGTAAGCAGACACAAAAGAGTGCAACCTCTCTTGCGGACCCGTTTAGTCCTCGCATCTGCTCGGTTGATGATGGTAATGCAGTTGTCATGGATGCCCGCGGTGGGGAAGAGATCTAAGGTGGCGAAAGATAGTCTGGAGGCCGGATCGCTGTTGTGCTGGACCCTTCTGTTGTTGGAGCAGCTAAGCTGGGGTGGACGACGCGCAGCAAGAGCGGGACAAACCACACAAGGTTTTCTTTGAGAACTATCTGTAAGAGAAGTAATTCTGTAAGGGCTCGTTTGAATTGGAGGATTCTAACAACGCGGGGATAGGAAATACAAAGTAATAGGATAGGAATGCACGTGCAAAACAGAGAATTTAAAAACACAGGATTTCTGCCAATCTGGGTGTTTGGTTCACAAGAATTGGAAGATCACATGATGTAAAGAAGCATGGTGAGATTAAGTCAAACCACAAGAAAATGTACGGTTATAATGCTATTATGCTACTATCTCTTAGTCTTGTGCTTCATGAATAGGAATTTGAAAAGGAGGACAAGTGGATATTAAAATTCCTACAGTTTTTCTTTCAAGGAGACACTAAAGGAACAAATCCTATAGTTTTCCTTTCCTCCATTCCTTTGAACCAAATGCATGAATAGTAGTACCATAGGAAACTTTCCAATTCCTATGTTTTTCCTTCACTTTTCCTTTCAAGCACTCGCGATTCTAGTAGGCAGGCTTGAGCAAGGAAAAGCCTACACTCAAAAAATGTTTTTGTGCTACTTCTACTACTTTGGACCCAGGCCACTACCCTACTAGCTCAACTCCTAGGCCCAGCGACAAATGCATAGCTCAAACGCGCAGAGATAAATAATGATGGCGTTCAAGAGAGTCCATCACAGATAGCTAAGTTGCTTGGTACCTCACTGCTTGTCATATACTAGGAGAAACTAATCGTATTTCACGTTACTACGTGTGCTCGATATATATATATATATATATATATATATATATATATATATATATATATATATATATATATATATATATATATATATATATATATATATATATATATATATATATATATATATATATATATATATATATATACATGTAGAGTAAAAAGAGATGCAACAAGTGTACAACCTCTTTGGCGAAGCCATGTCGATCTCAGCGTGATTGGGTTGGTCGGTGAGGATGATCTGGCTGACTTGGTTGTCGGAGAAGGGGAAGAAGATCTTAGGCATCTTGAGATGGAGCCCGGGGTATTGCTCCGCTGTGATGGAGGGTTACGTCGTTGGAGCAGCTCCGGTGAGTTGTACGACGCCGAGGCTAAAGCAGGACAAGAGAGACAACGTTAACCTAAGTGGAATTGTAATAGCATCTCCAATAGATGACGTAAAATACATAACCAGGAAGTGCTAGATGTAAAATGCATCAGCCGCTCGTCTCTGAACTTAACTGTCAAAACTGAATTTAACTGTCGAAACTGAACTTAACTGTCAAAACTGAATTTTGCTGTCGAAACTGAATTTTCTTGTCGGCTGAACGCACTAGTAGCGAAGCGATGGCAGCAACACGTCAAAAGCCAGGCGTTAGTCGTGTAGCAACATCGATCAACCGACACCACCGCCAAACCGCCCCCGCCGCCCAGCGACGGTGGTCGCCGCCCGCCCGCCCGAAATCACTCCCGCTGCCGGTCCGCCGGCGCCAGCCATCCTCTAACCCCCCGTCTGAGCTTTTTCTCCGGCAATCCCCATGCCACCGCCCCACCACCGCCGGCGACCACCGCCCCACCCTGAACCCTAAGATAGATAGAGGGTACCTCTCCGTGAGCCCCCCCCCCAGCTAATGGTGGTTCTTCCTTAACTCCTGCAAGCCCCCCCCACCCCCAGAAAATTGACTGACCCAAGAGTTGATTCAGTCGACTAAATTGTAGCCAAATCGGAGCACCATCGCAAGCAAGAGCAAGAGTGAGAGTAGAAGCGCGAGCAAGAGCAATAACAAGAGCAGACCAGGCAGGGGACCGAGAGCAAGAGAAGAGCAGCAGCGTGAGCGAGAGCTAAAGCAGCAATAGCTCCTACTGATGTGGACGTCGCCGCCGAGGGAGCGACGCTGTGGAGGAAGTGGCCGGTGACGCTGCCGTGGATGGAGCCGCGCCATGTCGGCTCGGGACTGAGCGCCGGCAGCACCGTGAGATCGAATCAAGAAGAAAATGCAGCGATTAGTGTGAAACCTCTTTGGTGGCGCCGATTAGGCCTCAGCTTCATCCGAGGAAACGGTGATGATGCTGCTCTTCCGGTGGTGCATGTGAAGATGGCGGTGTGGGAATGGAGGTGGCGCGAAAGATGAGGGGAACGTCGGGGCAGCTCCTTGGAGGTGGAGCACTGGGTGGCTGAACCGGCGGTACAACGAGATCGACGACGGATCCTCATCCGGTACGGTGGATGAGGGACGTCGAGGTGTTGCTGTGGACGACGTCGTCGGGGAAGAGGCTCCGGCTGGGTGGCAGACAGAGGAGGTTATGGGGCTTCATGGGTTTTCGCAGCCTTGATGTACGAATGGGTGGGCTGATGGGATGGGAGTGGGGAACCATGGCTTAGGGACACACTTGTCCGAAATGTGGGTTAAGTTACGGAAATAGCCCCACAGATTTGTGCTAGGCGGTTCTTTCGGTTCAGGGGTATCATGGACATTTAGCCTGTCGGGATTTCGCAGGAGGTGGGAGTTTTCGCACACGTTGTATTTGGGATAGCAAGGCGCGGGTTGAGATGGAGGGACTTTTCGGGGCACAACGAGACAAAGAAGTATCTTAAATATTTCTGGGTAACAAGGCGCGGGTTGAAATTTCTGGACAAGCCTAACGTGTACTATACCAAATCAATTTGCACTTCCGTCGACGAAAAAACAAAAAGAAATCAATTCGCACCACACAAGAGAGTCTAGTTTCGTGTACTGTACCAAATCAATTCGCACTACAAATGCCATTCAAAACTTTGACTTCATGTTATGTTCAATTAAAATATTTCGCTACGTGTATAATGCATGCAACCTGCTACTCAAATGAACATTTTTAGTGCATTCCAAACATATATACTACTCCTTCAATATGAACTTTTGAATTCGTTTCTCTATTTTAATAAGATCTTCAATAATGATTGTTGTGAAGTAGATGCTGGGGAACGTAGTAATTTCAAAAAAAAATCCTACGCACATGCAAGATCATCGTGATGCATAGCAACGAGAGGGGAGAGTGTTGTCCACGTACCCTCGTAGACCGAAAGCGGAAGCGTTATGACAACGCGGTTGATGTGGTCATACGTCTTCACGATCGACTGATCCTTAGTACCGTACGTACGGCACCCCCGCGATCTGCACACATTCAGCTCGGTGGCATCCTACGAACTCACGATCCAGTAGAGCTTCGAGGGAGAGTTTTGTCAGCACGACAGCGTGATTTCGATGATGATGAAGCTACCGGCGCAGGGCTTCACCTAAGCACTACGACTATATGACCGAGGTGGATTATGGTTGAGGGGGGCACCGCACAGGGCTAAGAGATCAATGATCAACTTGTGTGTCTATGGGGTGCCCCCTCCCCCGTATATAAAGGAGTGGAGGAGGGGGAGGGCCGGCCCTCTACTATGGCGCACCTTGGGGAGTCCTACTCCCACTGGGAGTAGGATTCCCCCCTTCCAAAGTAGTAGGAGTAGGAGAGAAGGAAGGGGATGAGAGAAGAGAAGGAAGGTGGGGGCGCTGCCCCTCCCCCTAGTCCAATTCGGACTAGGCCTTGGGGGGGGGGGGTGTGCGGCCTGCCCTTGGCAGCCCCTCTCTCTCCCCTAATGCCCAATAAGGCCCATATACTTCCCCGCAAATTCCCGTAACTCTCCGGTACTCCGATAAATAACCGAACCACTCAGAACCTTTCCGATGTTTGAATATAGCCTTCCAATATATCGATCTTTACGTCTCGAACATTTCGAGACTCCTCGTCATGTCACTGATCTCATCCGGGACTCCGAACAACCTTCGGTACATCAAAACACATAAACTCATAATACCGATCCTCACCGAACGTTAAGCGTGTGGACCCTACGGGTTTGAGAACTATGTAGACATGACCGAGACTCATCTCCGGTCAATAACCAATAGTGGAACCTGGATGCTCATATTGGCTCCTACATATTCTACGAAGATATTTATCGGTCACACCGCATAACAACATACGTTGTTCCCTTTGTCATCAGTATGTTACTTGCCCGAGATTCGATCGTCGGTATCTCAATACCTATTTCAATCTCGTTACCGGCAAGTCTCTTTACTCGTTCCGTAATGCATCATCCCGCAACTAACTCATTTAGTTACATTGCTTGCAAGGCTTATAGTGATGTGCATTACCGAGAGGGCCCAAAGATACCTCTCCGACAATTGGAGTGACAAATCATAATCTTGATCTATGCGAACTCAACAAGTACCATCGGAGACACATGTAGAGCACCTTTATAATCACCCAGTTACGTTGTGACGTTTGGTAGCAGACAAAGTGTTCCTCCAGTATTCGGGAGTTGCATAATCTCATAGTCATAGGAACATGTATAAGTCATGAAGAAAGCAATAACAATATACTAAACGATCAAATGCTGAGCTAACGGAATGGGTCAAGTCAATCACATCATTCTCTAATGATTTAATCCCGTTAATCAAATGACAACTCATGCCTATGGCTAGGAAACTTAACCATCTTTGATTCAACGAGCTAGTCAAGTATAGGCATACTAGTCACACTCTGTTTGTGTATGTATCCACACATGTACTAAGTTTCCGGTTAATACAATTCTAGCATGAATAATAAACATTTATCATGATATAAGGAAATATAAATAACAACTTTATTATTGCCTCTAGGGCATATTTCCTTCAGTCTCCCACTTGCACTAGAGTCAATAATCTAGTTCACATCGCCATGTGATTTAACACGAATAGTTCACATCACCATGTGATTAACACCCATAGTTCACATCGCCATGTGACCAACACTGAAAGGGTTTACTAGAGTCAGTAATCTAGTTCACATCGCCATGTGATTAAAACTCAAAGAGTACTAAGGTGTGATCATCTTTTACTTGTCAGAGAAGTTTAGTCAACGGGTCTGCCAAATTCAGATCCGTATGTATTTTACAAATTTCTATGTCTACAATGCTCTGCACGGAGCTACTTTAGCTAATTGCTCCCACTTTCAATATGTATCCAGATTGAGACTTAGAGTTATCTGGATCAGTGTCAAAACTTGCATCACGAAACACTTTACGACGAACCTTTTGTCACCTCCATAATCGAGAATTATATCCTTATTCCACCAAGGATAATTTTGACCACTGTTCAGTGATCTACTCCTAGATCACTATTGTACTCCCTTGCCAAACTCAGTGTAGGGTATACAATAGATCTGATACACAGCGTGGCATACTTTATAGAACCTATGACTGAGGCAAAGGGAATGACTTCCATTCTCTTTCTATCTTCTACCGTGGTCGGGCTTTGAGTCTTACTCAATTTCACACCTTGTAACACATGCAAGAACTCTTTCTTTACTATTCCATTTTGAACTACTTCAAAATCTTGTCAAGGTATGTACTCATTGAAAAAACTTATCAAGCATCTTGATCTATCTCTATAGATCTTGATGCTCAATATGTAAGCAGCTTCACCGAGGTCTTTCTTTGAAAAAATCCTTTTAAATACTCCTTTATGCTTTCCAGGAAATTCTACATTATTTCCGATCAACAATATGTCATTCACATATATTTATCAGAAATGCTGTAGTGCTCCCACTCACTTTATTGTAAATACAGGCTTCACCGCCAGTCTGTATAAAACTATATGCTTTGATCAACTCATCGAAGCGTATATTCCAACTCTGAGATGCTTGCACCAGTCCATAGATGGATCGCTGGAGCTTGCACATTTTGTTAGCACCTTTAGGATCGACAAAACCTTCTGGTTGCATCATATACAACTCTTCTTTAAGAAAACCATTAAGGAATGTAATTTTGACATCCATTTGCCAGATTTCAGAAAATGTGGCAATTTGCTACCATGATTCGGATAGACTTAAGCATCGCTACGAGTGAGAAAATCTCATCATAGTCAACACCTTGAACTTTGTCAAAACCTTTTTCGACAAGTCTAGCTTTTTAGACAGTAACACTACTATCAGCGTCCGTCTTCCTCTTGAAGATCTATTTATTTTGTATGGCTTGCCGATCATCGGGCAAGTCAACCAAAGCCCACACTTTGTTCTCATACATGGATCCCATCTCAGATTTCATGGCCTCAAGCCATTTTGCGGAATTTGGGCTCATCATCGCTTCCTCATAGTTCGTAGGTTCGTCATGGTCAAGTAACATGACCTCCAGAATAGGATTACCGTACCACTCTGGTGTAGATCTCACTCTGGTTGACCTACGAGGTTCGGTAGTAACTTGATCTGAAGTTACAGGATCATCATCATTAGCTTCCTCACTAATTGGTGTAGGAGTCACAGGAACAGATTTCTATGATGAACTACTTTCAAATAAGGGAGCAGGTAAAGTTACCTCATCAAGTTCTACTTTCCTCCCACTCACTTCTTTCGAGTGAAACTCCTTCTCTAGAAAGGATCCATTCTTAGCAACGAATGTCTTGCCTTCGGATCTATGATAGAAGGTGTACCCAACTATCTCCTTTGGGTTCCTATGAAGATACATTTCTCCGATTTGGGTTTGAACTTATCAGGATGAAACTTTTTCACATAAGCATCGCAGCCCCAAACTTTAAGAAACGAAAACTTTGGTTTCTTGCCAAACCACAGTTCATATGGTGTCATCTCAACGGATTTAGATGGTGCCCTATTTAACGTGAATGCAGTTGTCTCTAATGCATAACCCCAAAACGATAGTGGTAAATCGGTAAGAGACATCATAGATTGCACCATTACTGTGGTGTTCCAGGTGGCGTGAGTTGCGAAACTATTCCGCATTGTTTCAAATGAAGACCAAACTCGTAACTCAAATATTCTCCTCCACGATCAGATCGTAGAAACTTTATTTTCTTGTTACGATGATTTTCCACTTCACTCTGAAATTATATGAACTTTTCAAATGTTTCAGACATATGTTTCATCAAGTAGATATACCCATATCTTGTCAAATCATCTGTGAATGTCAGAAAATAACGATACCCGCCGCGAGCCTCAACACTCATCGGATTGTATACATCAGTATGTATTATTTCCCATAAGTCAGTTGCTCGCTCCATTGTTCTGGAGAACGGAGTCTTAGTCATCTTGCCCATAACGCATGGTTCGCAAGCATCAAGTGATTCATAATCAAGTTATTCCAAAATCCCATCAGCATGGAGTTTCTTCGTGCGCTTTACACCAATATGATCTAAACGGCAGTGCCACAAATAAGTTGCACTATCATTATTAACTTTGCATCTTTTGGCTTCAATATTATGAATATGTGTATCACTACGATTGAGATCGAACAAACCATTTTCATTGGGTGTTTGACCATAGAAGGTTTTATTCATGTAAACAGAACAACAATTATTCTCTAACTTAAACGAATAACCGTATTGCAATAAACATGATCAAATCATATTCATGCTCAACGCAAACACCAAATAAAACTTATTTAGGTTCAACACTAATCCCGAAAGTATTGGGAGTGTGCGATGATGATCATATCAATCTTGGAACTAATTCCAACACACATCGTCACCTCACCCTTAACTAGTTTCTGTTCATTCTGCAACTCCCGTTTCGAGTTTCTACTCTTAGCAACTGAACCAATATCAAATGACGAGGGGTTGCTATAAACACTAGAAAAATACACATCAATAACATGTATATCCAATATCCCTTTGTTCACTTTGCCATCCTTCTTATCCGCCAAGTATCTAGGGCAGTTCCACTTCCAGCGACCATTTCCTTTGCAGTAGAAGCACTCAGTTTCAGGCTTGGGTCTAGCTTTGGGCTTCTTCACGGGAGAAGCAACTTGCTTGCCATTATTTTGAAGTTCCCCTTCTTCCCTTTGCCCTTTTCTTGAAACTAGTGGTCTTGTCAACCATCAACACTTGATGCTTTTCTTGGTTTCTACCTTCGTCGATTTCAGCATCACGAAGAGCTTGGGAATCGTTTCCGTTATCCCTTGCATATTATAGTTCATCACGAAGTTCTAGTGAATTGGTGATACTGACTAGAGAACTCTATTAATCACTATCTTTTCTAGAAGATTAACTCCCACTTTATTCAAGTGATTGTAGTACTCAGACATTCTGAGCACATGCTCACTAGCTGAGCTATTCTCCTCCATCTTGTAGGCAAAGTACTTGTCAAAGGTCTCACACCTTTCGACATGGGCATGAGTCTGAAATACAAATTTCAACTCTTGGAACATCTCATATGCTCTGTGGCGTTTCAAAAACGTCTTTGAAGCCCCGATTCTAAGCCGTAAAGCATGGTGCACTAAACTATCAAGTAGTCATCATATCGAGCTTGCCAAAGTTCATAACGTTTGCATTTGCTCCTGCAATTGGTCTGTCACCTAGCGGTGCATCAAGGACATAATTCTTCTGTGCAGCAATGAGGATAACTCTCAGATCGCGGATCCAATCCACATCATTGCTACTAACATCTTTCAACTTAGTTTTCTCTAGGAACATATCAATAATAAAACAGGGGAGCTAAACGCAAGCTATTGATCTACAACATAGATATCCTAATACTACCAGGACTAAGTTCATGATAAATTAAAGTTCAATTAATCATATTACTTAAGAACTCCCACTTAGATAGACATCCCTCTAATCATCTAAATGATCACGTGATCCATATCAATTAAACCATGTCCGATCATCACGTGAGATGGAGTAGTTTTCAATGGTGAACATCACTATGTTGATCATATCTTCTATATGATTCACGCTCGACCTTTGGGTCTCCACTGTTCCGAGGCCATATCTTCATATGCTAGGCTCGTCAAGTTTAACCTGAATATTCCGCGTGTGCAAAACTGGCTTGCACCCGTTGTATGTGAACGTAGAGCTTATCACATCCGATCATCACGTGGTGTCTCAGCACAAAGAACTGTCGCAACTGTGCGTACTCAGGGAGAACACTTGTACCTTGAAATTTAGTGAGAAATCATCTTATAATGCTACCGTCGAACTAAGCAAAATAAGATGCATAAAGGATAAACATCACATGAAATTTAGTGAGAAATCATCTTATAATGCTACCGTCGAACTAGGCACACGCAAGATCATGGTGATGCATAGTAACGAGAGGGGACAGTGTTGTCCACGTACCCTCATAGACCGAAAGCGGAAGCGTTATGACAACGCGGTTGATATAGTCATACGTCTTCACGATCGACCAGTCCTTAGTACTGAATGTAGGACACCTCCGCGATCTGCACACGTTCAACTCGGTGACGTCCCACGAACTCACGATCCAGTAGAGCTTCGAGGGAGAGTTTCGTCAGCACGACGGTGTGATGACGGTGATGATGAAGCTACTGGTGCAGGGCTTCACCTAAGCACTACGACAATATGACCGAGGTGGATTATAGTGGAGGGGGGCACCGCACACGGCTAAGAGATCAATGATCAACTTGTGTGTCTATGGGGTGCCCCCCTCCCCCGTATATAAAGGAGTGGAGGAGGGGGAGGGCCGGCCCTCTACTCTGGCGTACCTTGGGGAGTCCTACTCCCACCGGGAGTAGGATTCCCCCCTTCCAAGTAGTAGGAGTAGGAGACAAGGAAGGGGAAGAGAGAAGAGAAGGAAGGAGGGCACCATCCCCTAGTCCAGTCGGACTAGGCCTTGGGGCGGCCTGCCCTAGGCAGCCCCTTTCTCTCCCCGAAAGCCCAACAAGGCCCATTGACGGTGTCCTGGACTAGGGGGTACTCACCACGTCGTCTCCCGATCAGTTGGATTGGGCCGAGGACCCCCATGGCCGTGTACTCATGGGCCAGTCCGGACAGTTGCCGCATACAAGGAAGATTCCACAAGTCTTGGCGATCAAGACAAGGACTCCTCCCTCACCGGCGTATTCGGCTAGGACTCTTGTTATCCTAGGCCTCTGGTGCATTATATAAACCAGGGCCAGGCTAGTCGATAGACAACAACAATAACAACAATCATACCATAGGCTAGCTTCTAGGGTTTAGCCTCCTTGATCTCATGGTAGATCTACTCTTGTACTACCCATATCATCAATATTAATCAAGCAGGAGTAGGGTTTTACCTCCATCGAGAGGGCCCGAACCTGGGTAAACATTGTGTCCCTTGCCTCCTGTTACCATTGATCCTAAGACGCACTGCTTGGGACCCCCTACCCGAGATCCGCCGGTTTTGACACCGACACCCATATACTCCCCAACGAATTTCCGTAACTCCCCGGTACTCCGATAAATACCCGAACCACTCAGAACCTTTCCGATGTCCGAATATAGCCTTCCAATATATCGATCTTTACATCTCGAACATTTCGAGACTCCTCGTCATGTCCCGGATCTCATCTGGGACTCCGAACAACCTTGGGTACATCAAAACACATAAACTCATAATACCAATCGTCACCGAACGTTAAGCGTGCGGATCCTACGGGTTCGAGAACTATGTAGACATGACCGAGACTCATCTCCGGTCAATAACCTGGATGCTCATATTGGCTCCTACATATTCTATGAAGATCTTTATCGGTCAAACTGCATAACAACATACGTTGTTCCCTTTGTCATCAGTATGTTACTTGCCCGAGATTCGATCGTCAGTATCTCAATACCTAGTTCAATCTCGTTACCGGCAAGTCTCTTTACTCGTTCCGTAATGCATCAGAGCCCAGATGGCTAATGTGAGTCCCTGCATAATTACAAGCATTAGTAAACCGGCAACGTTGAAAATGTGAAGCAAGGATGTTTACCAAACACAGCAGCCGTCATGGCATGTATCTGCCGCTTTACGCCAGCCAGCTCATCTACTACCGGTTTAAGAGCTGCTTCTACATCCTTGGCTCTTTTTTGCAAAGCGAATTTTTCTGTGTCCCAATCTACCCGCTCCTTGTTGAAACTCTCCTTTAGTTTTTCCATAGCGTCTAAAGCGCTGGTCAGCTCATCCTTGGCCTTGGAGGTTTCGGCTTGCTGGGACTTGATGTTTTCTTGCAGATCGACGGTTTGAGATTCCTTTTTGTTCATCTCAGCCTATAAGAAACAGACATATTATGAGTTGACGGTACATATTTGAAGTATCAAGCACATAACAAGTTATGCTCCTGATACTTGGGGGCTAATGCATATTTGCTTGTTCTCGGAAATTTTTACAAGTCCCAAGCACAATACAAGTATTACTCTTGGCACTTGGGGGCTAATGTATGTTTGATCAAAGTACTGATATGGGCATTCTTCTAAAGTCCTGGTTTATCTTTATAAAGTTAAACCGGCCCTTGGGGGCTACTGGAGCTGACATTTGAAATGCACATAAGAGAAACGGTTGTGTGGTTACCTCATACCGCTCCTTTATCAGATTTACTAAACCGGCTTCATAGTCGCAGCTGGTGTACTGACGGTTCAAGAAGCCAGAGTGAATGTCCTTGGGCGTTGAGATGGGCGTAGCTGGACAAATCGGTGTTCCATTTACCTTTGCCCATAGCAGAAAGTTCATCCTTGGCACTATGCTTGGATAAAGCGACCGGGTTGCCAGGAGCGGTGTGGCTGACGCCAGTAATCATAATATCCTCTTCTTTATCATCACCAGTCTTCTCTGGAGTGGACGGTTTGTCCCCGGCCTTCACTGGGCTGGCCGATTTATCATCCGTGCGAGCCGGGCTAGTCGGTTTGTCAGTTTGACCTGTGGTGTCAACTTCTACTCGTTCAACAACGAAGTCATAATCTTATGGTGGCGGATCATCAAGTAGAGTGTCAGCGTTGATCTCCGGTTCAATAACCACATTTTCATCTGACGGTTTGTTTAACCGAGCCTTCTTGCTGGGTCTAGGCTTGGCAGCGAGAAGAATAAACATAAAGATCAATACTTTAGATGAACATAAGTATTAAGAACAAAATTAAGGCATAGCTTACCCATGAACTGTCTTGAGGGCTGGAAGCTGTGTGGCTATTGACTCGCCAGAGGACGAGTGAGGTGTTCCCTGATAATTTGAATCAGACGGATTAAGTGGTTGTCGGAAACAATCCGCCTTGGGGCAAGAAGTGTCAAGAGTATAAGAGACCTCTGATCGACGTTTCCGAACCAGAGTGTTCGGCAAACCGGCTGAGGTAAGTACCTGGCTAATGTGCCGGGTTGTGCGACGGGCTTCGTGTTGCTGCTTCTTGAAAAGAAAGTTTGGGTGCAAATGAGCAAGGGGGTGAGAAAATTTTACTTTCCGGTTTGCTTGACGGATTGTCTGTGTTGGCAGAGGATCTGAACCGGAGGAACGAATAATTACCTCTGCATCCTCGGCTTGGCTGCCTTCAGCATCGTCCTGATAATAGTCATTGTCAATGACGTGTATGAAAAATGAACTAAGGGAGTCAAGTTCTACCTCTGAGTCCGGATTAGCCAAGTCAGCATCAGCATTTGGTTCAGAAGACACAGTAGTCCTCTTCTTGGCAGGTTTCTTGGTAGCCTTGGTCTTCTGGCAAAGTGGCTTTGCCGGTTTATCTTGTGGTTTTGCCGGTTTATCCTGTGGTTTTTTCTTCCAGAACGGATCGTCACCCTGGCACAGATGAACAAAATTTTGAGAGAGTATTTCAAGGGATTAAGCTGAAAGCAAAGAAGTCATATAATTCTTACAGCTGGCGGTTTGTTGGAGGTGCAGAAAGGATTTAATCCGGTCTGGCTACAGACAGCCTCCGGTTCATTCAGTATCTTCTTCACAGCTTTAGTTACTTCAGCATCTGTAAGCTGAATGTCAACGTGTCGTTGAGGGTCCTTCAAACTCCCGGTGTATTCGCACATTAAACCGGGGCATTGGCCTAAGGGCAGTATGCTCCAAGTTATCCAACAATGAGCAAAGTCAACACCTGTTAAACAGTTTGCCATGACGGCTCTAAGCTTTGACAGTTGTGGAGCATAGCTGGACCTCTCCTATGCAGTTAGTCTCTAAGGAAAGGGATGTGTATTGCTAAGACGGTGAGGGAGGTAACCCGGCAAAGGATTTTCCTTAGTTGGAGATGTGTCTTTGCAATAAAACCAGGTCTGGTTCCACTCCTTAGGGTGACTGTGAAGCTTGGCGTGAGGGAAGCTGACATCCTTCCTCTTTTGAATCGCCATCCCCCCGAGTTCAGTGTTGGGTCCATCTGTGAACTCCATGCGACGGTTTAAATAGAAGAAATCCCTAAACAATTCAACTGTGGGTTCCTCTTGAAGGTAAGCCTCGCAAAAGACTTGGAAATGGCAGACGTTGGACACAGAGTTTAGACCGATGTCTTGAGGGTGGAGCTGAAAACTGGCAAGCACATCTCGGAAAAACTTTGAACCGGGAGGGCTGAAGCCTCGACCCAGATGGTTAACGAAAACAACTACTTCTCCGTCCTTCGGTTCAGGAGGGTTTTCCGGACCAGGGGCCCTGCAGTGGATGACCTCTTTCCTGGCTAAAGTGCCAGTTGCGACACATCTATCTAATTGTTCTTCAGTGACCCGGGAAGGAACCCAGTTGCACTCATAGACTTGTTTTGCCATTTCAACGGAAAGCTGAAACATGGTTATTACCGGTTTACGGTTTATGATGGACAGGTATAAAGCAGTGTAAGAGCAGAAGAAGACAGAAATATGTACACATTATTAAACCGGAATCAGGCATGGGAGATGTACAAAGATAAAGCGGCTTGGCAGTTCAACAGGGGACTAATGGTACCTAACGGATCATCATTTTTCTATGAGATTAAACCATCTACTCTGGTATAGAAGATACAGATCTAAGATGCATAAGTGAAGGAAAAACAAGTTTCACAGCTTGGCATGGTAATTTCAGATCTGCCGTGCGTTGGAAAATCGAAATATATTCTGACCTAAAGCGCAGGTGCTTAAGCAGTTTAATAGTTCCAGATGAGTTTTTTTGTACCCAAAGCAGATGTTCTAATGAGGAAGAAGGATTTCTAATTACAAAGGCACTGGAAAATATCAGATCTAACTCGCCATTTGTACTACTGAAGAGGAACAGGCAAGAACAGCTCCTAGAACTACTAAGAACTCACATAAGTACAAACCCTAATGATAAGATCTAGGGTATAAGACTTACCAATGTCAAAAGAACAGCGGAGAGGCGCCACAGCTTTTTGGTACGATCAGGTTGATGCAGCGGCCGTTGTTGAGGCAGATGCAAAGATCGACGGCGGCAGCAGAGCTCGAAGGTTCGGTCGGCGTGAGGAAGAAGATGAAGCGAAGAGGCACGGGGGGGGGGGGGGGAATGGAAAAACCCCCTGTCCTATTTATAAAGGCAGAGTGATAAATGACAGGCGCGAAAAACGAGGAGCCCAAGAATTGGATATGTAACGGAGCTGTCGCCTCGATTGTCGGAGGCTCATTAATAAAGGTGAGCTATATGCAATTTTTAATAACAGATGATGTCATGGCGGTTTATCATGATCCTGGAAGATGACGTCATGGCGGTTTACAAGATTTATTCGAAGGTGCTGAAGAAGAAATTTTGTTAAGTATTGAAGATTGACATGAACCAGTTCAAATCAATCTGGGGCCTAATGTTGGGAATATTACTACTGGGTGTAAACCGGCCAGGAGAGGCCGGGTTATCCCCATAATGGATTAATGTACCTAAAGCCCATGAAGACAAAGACGGTGGTGCTTTATGAAGGCCCAAGGCCCAAAGATGGTTTAAGGTCTGTAGACGTAAACCGACATTGATATGTAAACTTGTGTTGTAAGATAGAAAGAGCAGAGACCGAGCCGGACACATGTATGAGCCGGCCTCGTGACCCTGTAAACCGACGGGCATCAGCCCATGTATATAAGGGGACGACCCGACGGCGGTTTAGGGACAACAAACAACAACTCGAGAACCAGGCATAGCGGATTCGCTCCCTGGTCATCGAAATCCTAGCAATTCCACAACAACTGGATCGTAGGCTTTTACCTTCACCGTAAGGGGCCGAACCAGTATAAACTCCCTGCGTCTCTTGTCCACTTTAACCCCTTTAAGCTAACTCATCGCGATGGCTCCACGACTAAGTCCTTTCTCTAGGACATCTGCCGTGACAAAACCACGACAAATACCCAAAGGGTTTTACTAGAGTCAATAATCTAGTTCACATCGCTATGATTAACACCCATGGAGTACTAAGGTGTGATCATGTTTTGCTTGTGAGAGAAGCTTAGTCAATGGGTCTGTCACATTCAGAGCCGTATGTATTTTGCAAAATTTCTATATCTACAATGCTCTGCATGGAGCTACTCTAGCTAATTGCTCCCACTTTCAATATGTATCCAGATTGAGACTCAGAGTCATACGGATCGGTGTAAAAGCTTGCATCGGCGTAACTCTTTACGATGAACTATTTATCACCTCCATAACTGAGAAATATCTCCTTAGTCTTCTAAGGATAATTTTGACCGCTGTCAAGTGATCCACTCCTTGGTCAATATCGTACCCCCTTGCCAAACTCATGGCAAGGTCCACAATAGGTTTGGTACACAGCATAGCTTACATTATATAACCTATATGTCGGTGTCAAAACCGGCGGATCTCGGGTAGGGGGTCCCGAACTGTGCGTCTAGGCGGATGGTAACAGGAGACAAGGGACACGATGTTCTTACCCAGATTCGGGCCCTCTCGATGGAGGTAAAACCCTACTCCTGCTTGATTAATATTGATAATATGGGTAGTACAAGAGTAGATCTACCACAAGATCAGAGAGGCTAAACCCTAGAAGCTAGCCTATAGTATGATTGTTGTTCGTCCTACGGACTAAAACCCTTCGGTTTATATAGACGCTGAATAGGGTTAGGTTTACACAGAGTCGGTTACAATGGTAGGAGATCTACATATCCGTATCGCCAAGCTTGTCTTCCACGCCAAGGAAAGTCCTATCCGGACACGGGACGAAGTCTTCAATCTTCTATCTTCATAGTCCAGGAGTCCGGCCAAAGATGATAGTTTAGCCATCCGGACACCCCCTAGTCCAGGACTCCCTCAGTAGCCCCCGAACCAGGCTTCAATGATGACGAGTCCGGCCCGTTGATTATCTTAGGCATTGCAAGGCGGGTTCTTCTCCAAATCCTGTGTTTAAATAGTGTCCGGCTTCGTAATTATCGCGCTCCTCGGTTTCCACGCCCAATAATGGCCATCTTCCACGTGTTGACTGAATGTGAAAAGTCAGGGTATTTTTATATTTAGTCCCTTGGCTGCGCAAATGAGCCGCCTATAAAAGAGACGGGGATCTAGATCCGAATCACACCATCCTCCCTCCGCGAGCATTCATCGGAGCGCCTTAGACAAAAATCCATTCCATCATGGACAGTCAACGCGGCTCCTCCTCTCGCGCTCCCAGCCCTCATCCTGGAGATTGGGGGAGATGTTCAGTCCCGCATAGCGAGTTGGTGGTGCTCCAAACCAAGGGATTCCTTCCCCCGGCCTTCATGGTTCCGGTTCGAGCCGGACTTGCCACTTATAAGGGCGAAAAGCAGGCGGAGAGTGCTCCCGATCCTTTCAAAGGAGAACGGGTATGCTTCGTCTCTTATCTAATAAGAGGACTCGGATTTCCAATCCATCCGTTTCTCCGGGGCTTACGAGTTCTCGACCTCGGCTACACAACCTTCGCTTGCCTCCATCTTGCATATTGCGGGCTTCGTGGCCCTTCTTGCGAGCTGTTTTTGGGCATTGAGGCCCATTTCGCGGTGGAAGAGATTATTCTGCCTTGTGCCCGTTCTCACGAGGGTAAATATATCAAGTGGGCGGGCGAATTATGGCGCATCGCGGGACGGATACCTATCTGGAACCCGAAGAAGGCATCCGATGGTAGCCTTGAATGGTTTTACATGGAAGGCGTCCGCTGCGGATCCTGTTGGATCGGCCTCCGGAGTTCAACAATGTTCCTTTGAAGAAAGCGCCTAAGTGGCGCTCATGAGCCCCCGGAGGAAAATGACGAGGATGTTCTTTACGATGAGCGGATAAGGTTATTAGCTCACTCCGGATGACTATGATCAGTCATGGCCACATGCATTATGCGAAGTGCGATCGCTCGATATAGGGGCCACCCATGTGGGATTTCAACGGGGAGGATGATGCCACCCGTCATGGCCGTAAGGGGCCGGGATCGGTCGCCGATCCGGTGAAGATCTTGTCCGCTCTGTACAAGGGGGAAGAGGAGGATTTCCTCCGTGCCAGTCCATTGAATGGATTTTCCATGAACAACCCTCGAAGCTGGGTGAGTGGACATTTCTTTTTGCCTATCTGATCCATATTCCCATAGTTAAGTATCTCATTTCGTGATTTCGACGCTTGAACTGCGCCGGCCCGTAAAAGATATACACAGCCCGCCTCCACAACCCGAGGATCCGGAACGGTCCCTCGATCCGGCCTCCGAAGAGGATCCGGACATAAAGGTGGAGCTGATCGACGGGGTGTTCCATCAACTTAGCATCGACAATGCTTTGGTCGCCATTACGGCTGACTACCCTGGAATATTTCCGGCCTCCCAGGTAACTGTGACCGATGTCCCGATACCATGACCCCTCTGCGCTTATTTCTGATCACCACACAACAATGGTGTCTTGCAGGGGGTGCCTATGAGGTGGGAAGCCGAGCCCACAGTTGTCCAACAAGGGCAGCTTCGGCCCGGCGGCTGAAGAAGTGCGGCTGTGTCGAAGCGTCGCCCATAGCGGTATGGTGCACCACCGAGTTTCAAGGAAAGATTCCTGGAAGGCATACTAACGCTCGTGATATTTTTAGGAAGAAGAGCGCTCGCCGGACTGTGTCTGGAGAAGCTGCCAATCGCGCCTCCGCCAGCCAGGCTCCAACGCCGGCTCCGGAAGAGGAGGCGAACACAAGGCGCGCGTCGGATGCTCCTCCGACGGAGGATGCCGACAGATTGTCCGCCACCAAATCTAAGGTGGAGAGCCGCCGGACAGTTCTTCATGACGCATGTTTCTCCCAAGAGGCATTGAACGCCTTTAATTAGGGAGAAGCGCACCTCCGTGCCGCTCAAGATGGTCTAGCCAGAGCCACGGAGCAGTATGTGAAAGACATACTGTTAAGGAATTTTGATAGTTATATATGCCAGTAGCCCCCGAGACTTAAAGTAGTTAGAATAACTGATTTAAGGATCATTTGAAATCTGAGGATCTTCTGAGAAAAGAATACCCGTCTGTCCGGGGCTTGAAGAGTGCAAGGCCCAACTTGAGGCCGCACTAGCCACTCTGAGGAAGCCGCAAAGACCCCCTCGGTAATATATACTTGAAAGATAAGCAGTTTTATGGAGTCGGCGTGTGTGTAAGTCTGCAATAATATTGCAGATGTCGCGGAGTAGATCGGACAAGTAGCAGCTCTGTGCTGGTTAAAGGCCGTCGAGCGTGCTTACAAAGGGTGCGGCGGGAAAAATAACCTCAAGATGCCAACACCCAGCTGGGTGAGGAACTAAAGGATGTTAGTGCCCGGTATGCGACTCCGTTAAGGAGAACGGTGGCTTCCGTCGTGGCATTTTCGATAAGTGCTTGAGCGAACTTTGAAAAAGAGTTGGCGAGGAAGCCGACTAACAGAGATATGTATGTAGGTATGCTCACGAGTCGTCCTGCGGAGAAATGCCGGTTCTCTGGGTGATCTTCTTCGAGCTTGCTGCTGCCTGCCGAAACGAGTTCGGCGGGTGATGAAAAGCGTCGCCAGGCCTTATAGCCATCTGTCTCCCCCCGAAGGCCTTGGAGAGCTTGCAAAGAGGCTTCAAGGAGCACGGCGGCGCTTCCGACTATGGAAGATATCAGCCTGCCGTCAAAGGCGCCGAGGAGGCACAGGGCCATGGTGGAGCCTTGCAGTACAGGTGACCCAAACCACATGGCGAGGTCGGACCTGTGGGGCCGATGGGAAGGAGATCCTGTAAGCTTAGTGTGCGGCCAAGTAGAATTGGCATAAAGTATTCCAACAAGATTGTAAACTAGATAGCCTATTAGATGGCATTGAGGAGGAATACAATCAGTCAAGTTGACTATGTAATTAAAGATGACATGTAAAATGCCTTCTAGCCAGATTGTAGATCGTTTGTCATAGCGGACCTTTTCGCTTCGACCTCGGGACCCGATAGTCCGGAGTGTGTCCGAATACCCTCGCGGTTATATAAGAACCGGGGTATGCGTGGATACCAGGCGTAGGGTCATTGGTCTTTATGTCGGACAAGTGCCCAACTAGTTATGTTATATTACATGGTTAGTAAGAAACATCTTCCAGGGAGAATAGTTCCGTTAGGGGTTCCTTTCCCTAGGAGGCATGCCCTAAAGGCATGTCCGGACTACGAAAAAAGCAGAAAAGCATCTGGGGGCAGATAAATAAATAGGTAAGAAATCATCTTTCAATTCATCGACCGAATATTCCCTTAAGAACGCTAGCTTTCGGCTTCACCTAGTCTGAGGTACACATCCGGCTGACCCGGCAGTAACAATCGCAGAGGTGCTCCCTTTACCACCTAGCCGAACAATCGGGAGCGTGGGGGTAAGCACGAGCCAGAACAACCTAAGCTTGCCAAAATTTAAGTCATATCGATGCATATAATGGTGAATAAAAGGTACATGCGTAAGTGAGACACATGTGTTGGGCATAAAGCCCGTATAAATAAGCTTCTGTTAAAGAAGCCCCCAGGTATAATTAGCGCGGATGGCGCGTCAAGTGTGTGCGAAGAATGCGCAAACGAGCCTCAAAGGCTTCAAGAAAAAGTAGGGAGAAGGAGAGAAATAAAAGACAGCTAAAGTATAAAATGTAGACGGAGGAAGGAGACGAACTCAGAGTCCGGCGCTAGGCGTAGAATCTTCGGAGACGGGCTGCGTTCCATGGGTTTGGCTCGAGTCGGTTATCCGATCGTTTGCGAGACGGTATGCTCCGCCGATCGAGGACTTGAGTCGATGATGAAGGACCTTCCCATTTGGGCTTGAGTTTGTCCTTTTCTTGTCCGAAAGGCGTAGAACTAGTTCGCCAACATTGTAGCTTTGGCCCGTACTTCTGCTTTGATATCTTGAGCCTGCTGTTCATAGAATGCGGAGCGAGCTTTTGCCACGTCGCGCTCCTCCTCCAAAGGCGTCAAACTGTCCTGCCGATCGAGCTCGGCTTCTCTTTCTTCATTACATGCGCACGCCGAGGTGAGTCATGAATTATGTCACAGGGCAAGACTGCCTCTGCGCGTATACCATAAAAATGGTGTGAATCCGGTAGTGCGATTGGCGTGGTCCGCAGCCCCAGTGCGGAATCGAGCTCCTCTACCCGGTCGTGTTAGATTCCTTGAGGACCGCACTAGTGCAGGTTTAATGCGCTCATGATTAGACCGTTTGCTCGCTCGACTTGACCGTTGGTTTGAGGGTGATAGACTGCAGCGTGTCGAGCTTGATGCCCATGTTTTTGCACGAGTTTGACCTCATCGGCCGTGAAGTTGGTGCCGTTATCGGTGATAATCTTGTGGGGGCGCCCGTAGCGGTGTACTACCCTGATATGAAGTCTATCACGGTCCGGATTCGGCCGTTTTAACGAGCTTGGCCTCTATCCATTTGGTGAATTTATCCACCATGACCAATAGGTATTTTTGCATGTGGGTTCCTCCTTTAAGGGTCCAACCATGTCAAGCCCCAGGACATGACGGCCAGGTGATGGGTATAGTTTTGAGGGCGGTGGGTGGCATGTGGCTTTGGTTAGCAAAAAGCTAGCAACCGACGCATCGTTGGTCTAAGTCCTGAGCATTTGCCCGGGCCGTCGGCCAATAAAATCCTGTACGGAAGGCCTTGCCTACAAGGGCCCGGGCTGCGGCGTGGTGCCCACCAAGTCCGGCATGAATTTCAGCCAGAAGGTTTCGCCCTTCCTCTTCGGAGATACACCTTTAAAGGACTCCGGCTGTGCTTTTCTTATAAAGCTCTTCCTCATGGACCTTATAGGCTTTAGATCGCCGTACTATGCAGCGGGCCTCGTTTTGGTCCTCGGGAAGTTCGTGCGTAATTAGGTAGGCTAGGAATGGTTCTGTCCACGGGGCAATGACTGCCATTATTTCATGGGCTGAAGGTGTTATTTCATTGCAGAACCTTGATTGTGTCGAAATGTTGATGTCGGGCGGTGCGGTTGGGTCGGATTGTTGTTTCGGACTCCCTTCCATATCTGGATGGCTTGAACAGCCGTTCTTGGAAGATGTTGGGGGGCGGCATCGCGCTTTGCGCCGATGCGTGCCAATACGTCCGCCGCCTGGTTATTATCCCTGGCTATATGGTGAAATTCGAGCCCTTCAAACCGTGCTGACATTTTTAGGACGGCGTCCCGGTAAGCTACCATTTTCGGATCTTTGGCATCAAAGTCTCCATTTATCTGGGATATCGCGAGGTTCGAATCCCCGCGCACCTCTAGGCGTTTAATGCCCATGGAGACTGCCATCCGAAGGCCATGTAGAAGGGCCTTGTATTCGGCTGCGTTGTTGGAGTCCGTGTACATTATCTGGAGTACGTATTGGACTGTGTCCCCGGTTGGGGCGTCGGACGACGCTTGACCCGACCGCCAACATTTGGAGCCGTCGAAGTGCATGATCCAATTGGAATATGCGTCGTACTCTTTAGGGAGTTCGGCCTCGGTCCATTCGGCGACAAAGTCGGCCAAAACTTGCGACTTAATAGCTCGCCGTGGCTTATAGGTTACGTCGAATGGGAGGAGCTTGATGGCCCATTTGGCAATCCGGCCCGTCGCATCGCGGTTGTTTATGATGTCATTAAGAGGTACTTCGGAGGCTACTGTTATCAAACACTCTTGGAAGTAGTGTCTCAGCTTCCGGGATGCCATGAACACCGCGTACGCTATCTTTTGATAATGTGGATACCGGGATTTGCATGGGGTTAGGACAGTGGACACATAGTAAACTGGTTTTTGAAGAGGGAACCTGTGTCCGTCCGTTTCTCGTTCGACGACGAGCACCGCGCTTACAACTTGATGTGTTGCGCGATATATAATAGCATTGGTTAGCCCATGTTGGCGCGGCCAGAACAGTTGTTGCTAATATGGCTTTTATTTCTTGATTCGGCCGTGGCGGCATCAAATCCCACTCGAAGTGTTGGTCTTGCCGGAGGAGGCGGTAAAGGGATAATGCCTTTTCTCCCAAGCGAGAGATAAAGCGGCTCGAGCCGCCATGCATCGATCAATTTTGTATTTGTTTGAGGTCTTTTGGGATATCAATTGTGACAGAGCTCGGATCTTGGCTGGGTTTGCTTCAATTTCTCTACCGCACATAATGAAGCCAAGAGCTTTCCGGTGATGCGCGAAGACGCATTTTCCGGATTGAGCTTAATGTCATATTTTGGAGATTGTCGAATGTGAGCCTCAAGTCCTCTACTAGAGTTTGACATGCTTGGATTTAACGACCACGTCATCTCGTATGCCTCCTTTGTTTTGCCGATCTGGTTTGCGGACATGTTTGAATCATCGCTGATATATTTGCACGGCGTTTTTGAGCCGAAGGGCATTGTGTTGAAGCAGAATGGGCCGTATGGAGTGATGAATGTCGTTGCGGCTTGGTCTGGATCTGCCATCTTAATTTGGTGGTAACCGGAGTATGCGTCGAGGAAGCACAATGAATCTTGTCCTGCGGTAGCGTCGATGATTTGATCGATGCGGGGAGGGAAGGATCCTTTGGGCAAGCCTTGTTAAGGTCCTTGAAATCGACACATAGGCGCCAGGATTTGTCCTTCTTTGGTACCATCACCAAGTTTGCTAGCCAGTCCGGATGTTTATATCTCGATGAATCCGGCTTCCGAAGTTTGGCTAGCTCCTCTCCCATGGCCTGTCTCTTGGGTTTGGAAAACGCCAAGAGCTGTTTGGTAGCTTGAATCCTTTTAGGATATTTGGGCTGTGCTCGGCCAGCGGTGTGGGATTCTGGCATGTCGATGGGTGCGAGCAAAAATGTCCCGATTTTCCCGTAGGAATTCTCGTAGTGCGGCGTCTACATCAGGGTTTAATTGTGCCCCAATGGAGGCCGTCTTTGTAGGGTCCGTTGGGTGGAATTGGAATTTGACTATTTCTTCCGCCGGCTTAAAAGAGGTGGACTTGGGTCTCTTATTGAGTATCACATCGTCCCTATTCACGGTGGAGCGCAGCGTAGTGAGTTCCTCGGCCGCTAGGGCTTCGGATAGTGCCTCGAGGGCTAGTGCGGCTGTCTTGTTTTCGGCGCGGATTCCTATATTCGGATCACTGGCAAGAGTGATGATTCCGTTGGGCCCGGGCATTTTGAGCTTCATCTACCCGTAATGGGGTATAGCTTGAAAAATTGTGAATGCCTCTCGCCCTAATAAAGCGTGATATCCTTCGCTGAGCAGGGCCACTTGGGCGTGACCTCCTCGGACCTGTAATTGTCCGTGAGCGAACACCACATCTAGTGTGATTTTTCACATGCAACATGCTTCCCGGCTAGGAATTATTCCTCTAAAGGTTGTGCTGCTTCGCTGAATGCGGCTCTGTCTATTTCCATTTTTCGGAGGGTTTCCTAATAGATGAGGTTTAATCATGCCGCCATCCATGAGTACCTTAGTAAAGGCGAAAGCCGTCCACTATTGGACCGAGGACCAATGCGGCTGGTGCTCGGGCTGTTGAATTTAGGTTAAATCCTTGGCATTAAAGGTAATAGCCGTGTCCTCCATGGGTTTATTGTTGCTACTTGGTAGACTTGACAAGGTTGCGGAGTGTTCGTTTCGCATATTATTTGATGCGAAAGTCTCGAAGACTGTTAATACCGTACTGGTATTACTGGGCTGTTTTTCTGGAGCTAGAAGCTCTTCACCACTTTTGGCCACCTACCGTAGTATCCAACATGCTCGAAGGCTATGAGTTGGAGTGGTGCCCTCTGTGCTATGAATTTTACAGGGTCCATTGAGCCATCCCTCAAGTATGGTTCCGTGCCCTTTAGGGGGTTTCTATTTTTTGGTATTTAGGCCAGGTGCCTGGCGATGATGCACCCTTTTATTTCGGACTAGGGTTGTATTCGGGGCCGGATTATCCCAAAATTTGGCTTCGGTTTTCCAGGCGCTCTTCATCGCACAAGACTTTTCGTCTTGTGGGCGTAAATCGACAAAGCGTGTAATTTCACGACGACCTAAGGCGTTTAGGATTCCCTTGTCCGTGCAATTGTTGCAGAAAATTGAAATTGCGTCTTCCTCGCGGCAGTCCTTTACCTTGTCCATAACCAGGAGGAATCTGGCCCAGTAATGGTGTACTGTTTCAGCAGGCTCTTGCCGGATTCGGGATAGATCGCTTATGTTTGGGTGGGCGGGTGGAGTCGAATTCGGAACCCCGTCCAATCTAAGACTCAAGGGCCGAAAAGTTTCCGAACTTGGAAGCTTGGGTTGTTTAATATTGTCCAATGAATCCAGCCCGCTACCTGACTTTAGGTCCAGGACTTGATCGACATTCGTCCCTCCGCGGGAATCCGGCATGGAGGGGTCGGGAATTCGGACATAACTAGTCCTTAAGATTGAAGAAGGGTCGCCGTACTGTTCCTCCACCACGGCAACGTGGTGGGTAGCCTGGGGAGAGTTAATCTCTCTCAGATCGGTTTTAGGCCCAATCGATGCGTGATCATGGCGACTCCTGAGGCGGCGATGCGATCCGAGAGCTTCGTTCACGGAGAGAGCTCCACGGATCTAACCGCTTCGGCAAGTTCGAGTTAACGCGAAGATTGCTTTTGATGACCGAGAAGTCATCGTCGGCGGCGGCGAACGAGCGGTCATAAGAAAACCGCCTAGCTGGAGAGTCTGGCCGGTGGCCAAAGCTCCATTAGCAATGGTGCCGTCTTTAAAGACGGGATGAGGCATCCTTCCTGACGGCGACAGCATAGAGGAACTCTCAATGAAAGCACCAATGTCAGTGTCAAAACCGGCGGATCTCGGGTAGGGGGTCCCGAAATGTGCGTCTAGGCGGATGGTAACAGGAGAAAAGGGACACGATGTTTTTACCCAGGTTCGGGCCCTCTCGATGGAGGTAAAACCGTACTCCTGCTTGATTAATATTGATAATATGGGTAGTATAAGAGTAGATCTACCACGAGATCAGAGAGGCTAAACCCTAGAAGCTAGCCTATGGTATGATCGTTGTTCGTCCTACGGACTAAAACCCTTCGGTTCATATAGACACCGAATAGGGTTAGGGTTACACAGAGTCGGTTACAATGGTAGGAGATCTACATATCCGTATCGCCAAGCTTGCCTTCCATGCCAAGGAAAGTCCTATCGGGACACGGGACGAAGTCTTCAATCTTCTATCTTCATAGTCCAGGAGTCCGGCCAAAGATGATAGTTCGGCCATCCGGACACCCCCTAGTCCAGGACTCCCTCACTATGGCTGAGGCATAGGGAATGACGTTCATTCTCTTTCTATTTTCTGCCGTGGTCGTGTTTTGAGTCTTACTCAATTTTACACCTTGCAATACAGGCAAGAACGCCTTCTTTGACTGTTCCATTTTGAACTACTTCAAAAATCTTGTCAAGGTATGTACTCATTGAAAAATCTTATCAAGCATCTTAATCTATCTCTATAGATCTTGGCCCAATATGTAAGCATCTTCACCGAGGTCTTTCTTTGAATAACTCCGTTCAAACACTCCTTTATGCTTTCCAGAAAATTCTACATCATTTCCGATCAACAATATGTCATTCACATATACTTATCAGAAAGGTTGTAGTGCTCCCACTCACTTTCTTGCAAATACAGGATTCACCGCAAGTCTGTATAAAACTATATGCTTTGATCAACTTATCAAAGCGTATATTCCAACTCCGAGATGCTTGCACCAGTCCATAGATGGATCGCTGGAGCTTGCACATTTTGTTAGCACCTTTAGGATTGACAAAACCTTCTGGTTGTATCATATACAACTCTTCTTTAATAAATCCATTAAGGAATGCAGTTTTGATATCCATTTGCCAGATTTCATAAAATGTGGCAATTGCTAACATGATCGGACAGACTTTAAGTATCGACACGAGTGAGAAAATCTCATCGTAGTCAACATCTTGAATTTGTCAGAAGCCCTTTTCGACAATTCGAGCTTTGTAGATAGTAACACTACTATCAGCGTATGTCTTCATCTTAAAGATCCATTTATTCTCAATGGTTGCCGATCATCGGGCAAGTCCACCAAAGTCCACACTTTGTTCTCATACATGGATTCTATCTCAGATTTCTTGGCCTCAAGCCATCTATCAGAATCTGGGCTCATCATCGCTTCCTCATAGTTCGCAGGTTCATCATGGTCTAGCAACATGACTTCCAGAACAGGATTAGCGTACCACTCTGGTGCGGATCGTACTCTGGTTGACCTAAGAGATTCGGTAGTAACTTGATCTATAGTTTCATGATCATCATCATTAACTTCCTCACTAATTGGTGTAGACATCACTGGAACTGATTTCAGTGATGGGCTACTTTCCAGTTCGAGAGAAGGTACAATTACCTCATTAAGTTCTACTTTCCTCCCACTCACTTCTTTCGAGAGAAACTCCTTCTCTAGAAAGGATCCACTCTTAGCAACAAAGATCCTGCCTTCGGGTCTGTGATAGAAGGTGTACCCAACAGTTTCTTTTGGGTATCCTATGAAGATGCACTTCTCCGATTTGGGTTTGATCTTATCAGGCTGAAACTTTTTCACATAAGCATTGCAACCCCAAACTTTAAAAAACGACAGCTTAGGTTTCTTGCTAAACTACAGTTCACACGGTGTCGTCTCAACGGATTTTTAGACGGTGCCCTATTTAACATGAATACAACTTTCTCTAATGCATAACCCCAAAAGGATAGTAGTAAATCGGTAAGAGACATCATAGATCACGCCATATCTAATAAAGTACGATTACGACGTTCGGACACACCATTACACTGTGGTGTTCCACATGGCGTGAGTTGCGAAACTATTCCACATTGTTTCAAATGAAGGCCAAACTCGTAACTCAAATATTAGCCTCCGCGATCAGATCGTAGTAACTTTATTTTCTTGTTACGACGATTCTCAACTTCACTCTAAAATTCTTTGAACTTTTCAAATGTTTCAGAATTGTGTTTCTTTAAGTAGATATACCCATACTTCTCAAATCATCTATGAAGGTCAGAAAATAACGAGACCCATTGCAAGCCCCAACACTCATCGGACCGCATACATCGGTATGTATTATTTCCGATAAGTCAGTGGCTCGCTCCATTGTTCCGGAGAACGGAGTCTTAGTCATCTTGCTCATGAGGCATGGTTCGCAAGCATCAAGTGATTTCAAAAGCCCACCAGCAAGGAGTTTCTTCATGCGCTTTACACCAATATGACCTAAACGGCAGTGCCACAAATAAGTTGCACTATCATTATTAACCTTGCATATTTTGGCTTTAATATTATGAATATGTGTATCACCACAATCGAGATTCAATAAACCATTCACCTTGGGTGTATGACCACAGAATGTTTTATTCATGTAAACAGAATAACAATTATTCTTTGACTTAAATGAATAACCGTATTGTAGTAAACATGATCCAATCATATTATGCTCAATGCAAACACCAAATAACATTTATTTTAGGTTCAACACTAATCCCGAAGGTAAAGGGAGTGTGCGATGATGATCTTATCAACCTTGGAATCACTACCAACATACATTGTCATCTTGCCCTCAACTAGTCTCTGTTCATTTTATAACTCCTGTTTCAAGTTACTAATCATAGCAACTGAACCAGTAGCAAATACCGAGGGGCTACTATGAATAGTAGTAAAGTACACATCAATAACATGTATATCATATATACTTTTGTTCACTTTGCCATCCTTCTTATCCGCCAAGTATTTGGGGCAGTTACGGTTCCAGTGAGCATTTCCTTTGCAGTAGAAGCACTCAGTTTCAGGGCTGGGTCTAGCTTTGGCCTTCTTCATGGGAGTGGCAACTTGTTTGTCATTCTTCTTGAAGTTCCGTTTCTTTCGCTTTCCCTTTTACTTGAAACTAGTGGTCTTGTCAACCATCAACACTTGATGGTTTTCTTGATTTCTACCTTCACCGGTTTCAGCATCGTGAAGAGCTTGGGGAATCGTTTTCGTCATCCCTTGCATATTATAGTTCATCACAAAGTTCCAGTAACTTGGTGATAGTGACTAGAGAACTCTGTCAATCACTATCTTATCTGGAAGATTAACTCCCACTTGATTCAAGCGATTGTAGTACTCAAACATTCTAAGCACATGCTCACTGGTTGAGCTATTCTCCTCTATCTTGTAGGCATAAATACTTGTCAAAGGTCTCATACCTCTTGACTCGGGCATGAGTCTGAAATACCAATTTCAACTCTTGGAACATCTCATATGCTCCATGGTGTTTCAAAACATTTTTTGAAGTCCCGGTTCTAAGCCGTAAAGCATGGTGCACTAAACTATCAAGTAGTCATCATACCGAGCTTGTCAAACGTTCATAACGTCTGCATTTTCTCCTGCAATAGTTCTGTCACCTAGCGGTGCATCAAGGACATAATTCTTCTGTGAAGCAATGAGGATAATCCTCAGATCACGGACCTAGTCCGCATAATTGCTACTCCAAATTTCAACTAAGTTTGCTCTAGGAACATCTATACCTACTAATAAAGCAAGCTGATATTCTTGGTTTCGTCCCACGATAATTTTATCATCTTTTCAGGGTTAGCGAGGTGGTACTATTTTTCTGCCTTCTGCTTTTTCCCGGGTGACCTGGCACGTGCACTCCACGTAGTTCCACATGGGCCAAGCCCAGAAAATCATGAAGCCAGCCCACGTCTCTTTGACCACACATATCAAAAGGGCTGGCACACCCCTAAAAAAATCAAAAGGGCTGGCACGGGAGGAACCTCGCTGCTACGCTCGCCATCTCGAGCCGCTTGTTCGTGGCGGTCGTCCTCGAACCACCAGCTGCTCCACTCGCCCATATCATTCGTGCTGATCTTCCTCCTCCAACCTCTCTCATCTGGTTGACCTCCGTTACACTCGCACCACTCAGTCACAATGCCTTGCAATGCCCGCAGGTCGCAGCGACGCCTTGACGTCAACACGTTTGTTGGCTTCCACTCATGCGCGCCGATCTGTGACGCCGGCGGTAGCGACGCCCGCGGCGCCGAGTTGCGTTGTAAAGCAACCGCCTCATGCTACCTCCATCAGAAGGCGCCCCCATCAGGGAATACATGGACTGCCCCACCCTGGATAAAATTCTCTAGATCCCCTCTCTGTATAGGTGTTGTCAACGCACGAGGTTCAGGTAAGACCACTACAATGGGGCACTGAATAAGGCACTGGGAGCAAGTGGTTCAGGTAACATGTGATCCCTTTTTTTGTCAGACCATGCTGGCGGGTAACGACTGCAATGAATTCAAGTATGCCCCCTCCTCTCTTTGTATCTTTTTGTTTTATGCATCTTGATCTGATTGTTACATGTTACTGATGTGTTTTTCATTCGTCAGACCATGTGTGCCATTCTAACTTGGCAAAACCTTTTTTCGGTTAAGAAGGATTAAGCCTAGGAGATGGATGGAATCATTGCTGCTGGTCCAGATGAGTTGCCTACTCGATGTGCCTACTCCATATGATTTTGGTAAAGGAAAAAAAATACACACACCATGTATAAATCTGAAGTCCCTACTCCATAAGATTTTTGCTGAAAAGACATACTACTTTTCAACCAGTTTAGTGTTCTTTTGAATAAGACGAGTTATGATTGTTGGACAAGTAGCTTAGGACCAAGCATATATGCAGCTTTTCAACTACAGTAGTTCAAAAGCTGAATAGATGTCCTCTTCTAAACTTCAAATTGAGATTCAACTCTAGAAATAGTGCACCGCCAAATAAATAAATTCGCATTGCTATTTATAAAGTTCTAGACCAGTCGAAAGAAATGCTTGTGTTTATTTTTGCAAATGGCCGAAGGAAACTACGATGAATTTTTGGCCAACCTGAACAATATACTACCAAAGTTATCTTACAAAGGGTTCAGAATTACATTGCAGACATGGTAGAAGAAGCAGTGAAAAGGAAAGATAGATAACAAAGGTTTGGAGGGGTCAAAGATCACATACAACACTTGGGCCAAAAAGCATGACCATCAGCACAACGGTGAAGTACAAACTGCATTGGCTCCTCAACTTCTCTAAAGATGGTTGCATTGCGCCTGAAGACGGTAGTGAGATCATAATTCTCCGTGCATTGGCAAGTGTTCCAAAATTTGTACAGGTTATAAACTAGACAGTGACACATATTATGAATCCAAACTTATAAAAGCCATTTCATGTTAAGCATGAATTTGTAAATTACCACAATAGCATTAGAGGGCCTAATTTTGGTGTTTCTATCTTGTGAACAACGATAGGCTTGAACATCTTTTCTATTGGATAAATATGAATACTAAACTGTCAGTGCTAGAAAAATGTGGTTTGGCCCAATTGGAAATTTTCGTCCGTCACGCACGCTCGATAAAAATTTTCACGCTAACCTCCGCTTCATAGGCACGCTCGGCCTCAACCGTCACTCTGCACTATCCTTCTCTTATGGGCTTTCTCTTATGGTCCATGATAGAGCTACCTTTTGGAATTTCTTGGAATCATAGGGAGGGCATTTTAGCAGTTTACAAACAATAGTCCCACCTTCTCTTCCATACTAATTCCCAGGAATTTATATATGCTGGCAAGTTACTTGGAATATCAACAAGTGTCTTAAGGAATAAACAAACACATCATGAAAAGAGAAAGAGAGGCCATCCATTGAATTAGCAAGCATCATGGTGAAACATACATACGTTTGACTTGAATGAAAACCGATGCACCATATATTTCTGATGGAGAGAGTATAATTCAAAATCATCAATTCTATGCGTCAACACGGGAGCACACATGACTGTGGCTGAAGATGAGAGGCGACAAGGACATCTGATGGCGAGCGCGGGAAGGCAACAGAAGAGCTTGAGTGAGGGTATAGTTATGAGGCGCATCTCGACACAAAGGGCAAGGCGGTGCGTGGAGGAACCGAGGTAGTGTGAAGGTCTCCTGTTGCAACGCACATGCCCTTTTCCTAGTATCATAAAAAATGGGGAAGCTATACGCGAGAAATTGAACTACAACATAGATATGCAAATACTATCAGGACTAAGTTGATAATAAATTTAAGTTCAATTAATCATATTACTTAAGAACTCCCACTTAGATAGACATCCCTCTAGTCATCTAAATGATCACATGATCCATATCAACTAAACCATGTCCAATCATCACGTGAGATGGAGTAGCTTTCAATGGTGAACATAACTATGTTGATAATATCTACTATATAATTCACGTTCAACCTTTCGATCTCAATGTTCCGAGGCCATATCTGCATGTGCTAGGCTCGTCAAGTTTAACCCGAGTATTCTGCATGTGCAAAACTGGCTTGCACCCGTTATATGTGAACGTAGAGCTTATCGTACCCGACCATCACGTGGTGTCTCAGGACGAAGAACTGTCGCAATGTTGCATACTAAGGGAGAAAACTTATACCTTGAAATTTTAGTAAGGGATTGTCTCATAATGCTACCGTCATACTAAGCAAAATAAGATGCATAAAAGATGAACATCACATGCAATCAAAATATGTGACATGATATGGCCATCATCATCTTGTGCCTTTGATCTCCACCTCCAAAGTACCGTCATGATCTCCATCGTCACTGGCATGACACCATGATCTCCATCATCTTGATCTTTATCAATGTGTCGTCACATGGTCGTCTCGCCAACTATTGCTTTTGCAACTATTGCTATCGCATAACAATAAAGTAAAGCAATTATATGGCGCTTGCATCTTATGCAATAAAGAGACAACCATAAGGCTCCTGCCAGTTGCCGATAACTTATACAAGACATGATCATCTCATACAACAATTTATATATCATCACGTCTTGACCATATCACATCATAACAAGCCCTGCAAAAACAAGTTAACATCCTCTACTTTGTTGTTGCAAGTTTTACGTGGCCGCTACGGGCTTCTAGCATGAACGTTCTTACCTACGCATCAAAACCACAATGATTTTTCGTCAAGTGTGTTGTTTTAACCTTCAACAAGGACCGGGTGTAGTCAAACTCGATTCAACTAAAGTTGGAGAAACAGACACCCACCAGCCACCTGTGTACAAAGCATGTCGGTAGAACCAGTCTCATGAACATGGTCATGTAATGTCGGTCCGGGCCACTTCATCCAACAATACCGCCAAATCAAATTAAGACATTGCTGGTAAGCAGTATGACTATTATCGCCCACAACTCTTTGTGTTCTCCTCGTGCATATAACATCTAACATAAACATGGCTTTGATACCACTGTTGGGGAACGCAGTATTTCAATTTTTTTACCTACGATCATGCAAGATCTATCTAGGAGATACATAGCAACGAGCGGGGAGAGTGTGTCCACGTACCCTCGTAGACCGAAAGCGGAAGCGTTTAGTAATGGGGTTGATGTAGTTGAACGTCTTCATGATCCAACCGATCAAGTACCGAACGCACGACACCTCGACGATCTGGACACATTCAGCTTGGTGACGTTCCTCGAACTCTTGATCTAGCTGAGGCCGAGGGAGAGTTCCGTCAGCACGACGGCGTGGTGACGGTGAAGATGAAGTTACCGGTGCATGGCTTCGCCTAAGCACTACAACGATATGACCGAGGTGTAAAACTGTGGAGGGGGGCACCGCACATGGCTAAGAGATTGTCTGTTGTGTGTTCTAGGGGTGCCCTCCCCACGTATATAAAGGAGGAAGAGGGAGGGAGGCAGCCTAGGGCACGCCCAAGTAGGAGGAATCCTACTTGGGCCCCTAGTCCAATTCGGCCCCCCTACCATATTTTGACAAGGGGGAAAGGAAGGAGGGGGGAGGGGAAGGAAGTAGGAGTCCTACTTCATACTTTCCTTTTCCTCCTCTCCTTTTCCTTTCTCCCCACGTGGCTGGCCCTATAGGGGGCGCACCAGCCCTTGTGGGCTGGTTCACTACTACAAAAAGGGCTATAGCCAATATGGACATTAATGGCGCACCATGTATGTGGTGCGCCACTGCTATATAGCAGTGGCGCACCACATACAGGTACGCCATTATTGACATATTACTAATGGCGCACCTGGTGTGTGGTGCACCATTACTAGTTTTAAAAAAATTGTTAGCAGTGGCGCACCAGGGGATAGTGCGCCATTACTAGTTGACATAGTAATGGCGCACCTATACAAAGTGCGCCATTAATATGTGTATGACTGGGTCAAACCTTGGTCAAACTTAGTAATGGCGCACTTTGCATAGGTGCGCCATTACTATTTCAAACTTAGTAATGGCGCACCTACACAAAGTGCGCCATTACTAACTTTGACCAAGATTTGACCAAGTCATACACATAGTAATGGCGCACTTTGTGAAGGTGGCTATTACTAACTTTCTTTGCACCCCCTGGTGGACCGCCTTTTTAGTTTTAGAAAAAATAAAAGAAAATGATGGAAATGTCAAAAAAATAAAAGAAAATAAGTTTCCCATGTGATATGTGGTCTAGTTGTTGGGAAAATTTACAAATATGAATTTCGAATTTATTTGCAAAATCTCTCTGAAATTTAGTAAAATGGGCATAACTTTTGCATACGAACTCGGATTAAAAAGTTTTTTTATATGAAAAATCATCTACTCGAAAAGTTACATCCGAATTCAATCGAGGGAACCCCGTTGAAGATTTTCAGAATCCCCAAAAACCTAATAGAATAAAAGATACGGGGCTTTTAAGATCTAGAAGGGGGAAAATGGAAGAACATTCAAACTTAGTAATGGCGCACCATTTGCTAGGTGCGCCACTAGTAACAGAAAAAAAAATTGGTTTTGATTTTTTTTGGAAAAAATGTTCAAAATATGATACGTAATATGACCGGCAAGTTTGAAAATTTTTTTCAAAATTTCATCACACTCATGAACATGAACAAAGTCATAGACATCAACAAGGTTTAATAGGATTGATATGATAGATATATCAACAAGTGCCTGTTAAGTGAGCTGGTGCTGGGGTTGGATAGAACTGTGAAGTTAAGCGTGCTCAGGCTGGAGTAGTGTGAGGATGGGTGACCTTCCGGGAAGTTTGACCACGGAGTGCGATTTGACTCGAGATTAAGCCATAGTGACCCGAGATTAAGAAAAAACAAAAAAAATAATTTTTTTTGAAAAAATATTCTCTGAAAAAAATTGTTAGTAATGGCGCACCAGATATGTGGTGCTCCATTACTAAGTCAGATAGAAATGGCTCACCGTTGGACAAAGTAATGGCGCACTATGTGGTGCGCCACTATTATCTGGTATACTCTTGGTGCGCCATTAGTACTGGTTACTAGTGGCGAGATGATAGTGGCGCACCTATAGTGCGCCATTAATGGCCAAAATAGGTGCGCCACTAACATGCCTTTTTTCTAGTAGTGTGTGTTCCCTTATTTGGCCCATTAAGCCCATATATCTTTGCCGGGGGTTGCCCGGAACCCCTTCCGGTGACCCGGTATCACCCGGAACAGTTCCGGTGTCCAAATACCATCATTCTATATATGAATCTTTACCTCTTGACCATTTCGAGACTCCTCGTCATGTCTGTGATCTCATCCGGGACTCCAAACAAACTTCGGTTATCAAATCACATAACTCATAATACAAATCGTCATCGAACGTTAAGCGTGCGGACCCTACGGGTTCTAGAACTATGTAGACATGATCAAGACACATCTCCGGTCAATAACCAATAGCGGAACCTAGATGCTCATATTGGCTCCTACATATTCTACGAAGATCGTTATCGGTCAAACCGCATAACAACATATGTTGTTCCGTTTGTCATCGGTATGTTACTTGCCTGAGATTTGATCGTCGGTATCATCATGCCTAGCTCAATCTCGTTACTGGCAAGTCTCTTTACTCGTTCCATAATGCATCATCCTGTGACTAACTCATTAGTCACATTGCTTGCAAGGCTTATAGTGATGTGCATTATCAAGAGGGCCAAGAGATACCTCTCCGATACACGGAGTGACAAATCCTACTCTCGATCTATGCCAACCCAACAAACACGTTCGGAGACATCTGTAGAGCATCTTTATAATCACCCAGTTACGTTGTGACATTTGATAGCACACAAGGTGTTCCTCCGGTATTCGGGGGTTGCATAATCTCATAGTCAGAGGAACGTGTATAAGTCATGATGAAAGAAATAGCAATAAAACTAAATGATCATTATGCTAAGCTAACGGATGGGTCTTGTCCATCACATCATTCTCTAAAGATGTGATCCCATTCATCAAATTACAACACATGTCTATGGTCAGGAAACATAACCACCTTTGATTAACGAGCTAGTAAAGTAGAGGCATACTAGGGACACTCTGTTTTGTCTATGTATTCACACATGTACTCAGTTTCCGGTTAATACAATTCTAGCATGAATAATAAACATTAATCATGATATAAGGAAATATAAATAACAACTTTATTATTGCCTCTAGGGCATATTTCCTTCACACATTACCTCAAATTCAAATGAAATGTTTGATTGTTCGATATATAGTATTGTTTAGATTGTTCGCTATTTAGTTGTAAGCTGCAAACGCCACACATTATCACAAATTCAAATAAAATGTGAGAATGTTCGATGTATAGTATTGTTTAGATTGTTCGACATTTAGCTGTGAGTTGCAAACGCCATGCATTATCACGTTATGGTATAACATGTGTAAAACCACAACATGCGTATCACCACTATATTCATGCATGCAGATGTTTATAACACTATGATCTCCTATTCAAATATATGAATCCACTTTCATATCAAATTATCATCTTTGTTAGTCTCTTACACCCACACAATCCTCTAACCATTGTGGCTAGCACTAACTTTATCTCGTGTGCACACGCCCTCGTCGCCCTCCCCCTCCCTCAGCATTCTATCCATCGCGCACATTCATTTTTTTCTTTAGGCCGTTCTCCCACAGTCTCCACAACTCCTTTACGACACACACCGATTGATAAACCTTTCCAGCGATGTCTGACTACAACACACACACACACACACACACACACACACACACACACACACACACACACACACACACACACACCTTCCATCTCCTCCTTTCTGTGTCCATGCCTCGTGTCTCTCATACGATCCCACACATGTGTAAACTCTCGCCCATGTTTTCATCGATCTCACAATCGCACGCTCCTCCCCCTATCTAGCTAGTAGCTCGGCCTCTCGCGCCACCTCCTAGCTCCATTCTCTCTGTCTATCCGTCTCGCTGGGCCTTATTTGCTTCTAACAAATGGATGTACACCGACCGATCTCCCGCTATACATATAGCTAGCTAGGTCCTTATAACTTGTTTTTTCCCACGCGTCGATCGATCTACCTCATTAGTTATGTCTCTCCCTTCCTCCGACAAACAACAATTGATCTATCGATCTAGTTAGGTTTGCTTACCAAACACATGGTTCCCCTTCATCATCCATGCATGCGTCCCGACACATCTATCATGCACAGGCACACAAAGAAACACATCCCCACTCTTATTGATAATATTGCAGTTCTACCTCAGTTTCTCTAGTAGGCCTCTCCCACCATCTTCGAGAAGCAACTCCATCACCCATCCAACACTCTACACCTCTCCCTCCCTCTCTCTCTATCTCTCTCTGTCCCAACCTATTTTCCGTCCTTCAGTTATGTATGGATGTCGACTGATCTCCCTCAAGACATAGCTGGGTCTCTCCTTCTCAACACATATACGAGTCGTTCTACCTCTCTAGTTAGGCCTCTGCCTCCCCCATCCTCCCCCCACACACACTGATACATCGAGCGCTTTAGTCATGTCTCCCTGCCACGCACAAACTTGCCCTGTGCTTCTGATGTTCCGGTAGGTCAGTCGCCCTATATCTTTGACTTGCACACACACAATTTCTATGGCTCTCTTCATCGATCTCGCACCCACCCACTTGATCCTCTCTTCGACTCTATCGATATCTATGACCCCTCCCTCTCTTCTCATGGATCGCCCCTCTATATATGATATCAATAGGCCTCTATTTTACACACATTGCATGTGACAATTTTTTGTTTGAGATGTCACCGACACATATTCCCACAAATACATTCACGAAATCACCCCCCCCAAACAAAAAACACTCACGAACGCACACGCCATCTGTCTAGGTTTGTATCTCTCTCACACACATCCCGTCTCTTTCCCAACCACACCCGCGCGGGTACACGGTGGAGCTCATTTCTATACGAAAGGCAGCCCACGTGGTAATTAGACACGTGTACTGGTTGTCCACTTGATGGAGGATCGTCTACCACAGGTGAACAAACAAATTGCGACTTGACACGTTATGTTAAAAAAGAGGCAAACCATGTGGAGCCTACCTTAGAGGAAATGGTCTATACACTCGGGATGCTCTGTGCATATTACTTTTGATGTGCCCCGTCAACTCACAGAACGAGGAGAAGCTTGCTTAGTACACTGTCTCCCCCGCCCACGGGCGCGGTGGCTCGCAGGACAAGGTGAAGCTTGCTTACTACGCCTTACGCCCGCTCCCTCGCCCACGCGCTCTGTGGCTCGCGGGACGAGGAGAAAATTTTACTACTCCCTCCATTTACTCCTCGTCCCTACCTTGGTTAGAGAGATTATCATATTTTCTGGAATATATGTCCTTTAGTAGATTTCAATATGAACTATTGTACATACTCCAAACACTGATGTATATAGACGTATTTTAGAGTGTAGATTCACTCATTTGGCTCCGTATGTAGTCAATATTGAAACGAACGTAATAGTACGCACTCTCCCTCGCCCACATGGTGGACGTGCAGCAATTCATTCGGTCTCATATAGCTAGAGTGATATATACAGCAGTACCATTATTGCTCGACTTCCCGAAGAGGCGAAGAGCCAATCACAAGGTTAATATTTTGGAGATGCCATGCGCAAGGTTTATAGGAGAACAAGTAGTAGTAGTATGAGTAGTACATACCAGTGGTATGTACTGTGCGAGGAAGAAGGCAACAAGATGTATGTTTTGCGTGACAGTCTCTCCTTACAGGACGTTCTTGACCTAGTGGACCTCATTGTTGCAATGGGACTACTCCTTATCATAGATAGCACGATTCAAAGTGGTGGGCAGCGGGCATAATTCGGAGCTGCTTAGTATTAAACCCCATGAAGAAGTCCCATCGAAAGGAATAGCCATCCTCTACACGTGCTCTTATGTAAAATGAGTAAATGAGACAAAAAGAGAAAGAGACAAAGTAAAAAAATCACCAGCCTTAGATCCAGCCCTATTGTATCAGTGAATGATATTTCTACGTCGTGATTCACATGGCTATATTATTAACCATGCTACCGGGGTAGAAGAGGATTTTTATTTATTCGCAGAGGTAGCAGCGGATGGATATTCAACGAGGAGTGCAATGATGGCTGATTCCTCGGTCAAACATAGAGAAAGGTGGGCCTCGTGATTTCACGGCTTATTAGTCATTATTACTGCCTATACTCTTTGCCCATATATAATAACCGCGTGGTTGTACAGTAGTGGGCTATGCTTTTAATAACCATGCTCGAAGAGTAGAGGTGCACGTACCCACACACGTAGTGTACTAGTAGCACTCTTTGCGTCTTTTGCGTCTTCCCCAACCACACACATGACACGGTGGAGCTCATTTCTGTAAGATGATGCAGCCCACAAGATAATTTGACGTGTCTACTAGTTGTTACTCACTTATAAATAATGGAGTGTCAGGAACCACACATGAACGGTGCCGCGTCATTTATAAATAAAGGTTTTTTATTCAGTGGCACATACACAATATAAATAGGTTTATATGGAGAGAAAAGGAAACCGCTCCACTATATACATAGCCAGGACGAGCCTACACGGTTGCTTGCTGGGGTTGATCTCTTCATACTCTCTTGCACAAAACGACTGTAGCCACATCTCTAACATCCCGGCGGATCACGCCCGCCGGGGGAAGGGGTGGATGCTTAGTGTAGATGCGGTCACCGTCGCCGACGGCGAAAACCCACTGTCGGCACGTCCTGATCAGGGGTCCCCGCCGTTCTCTCTCAAAAAAATCGGTGAGATTGCCTTCATCCCTTGCTCACTGCCTCGACGTGGGCAGTTGTCGGCTCCCGGCGCCCTCCTCTAGGTTGAGCTACATCCCGACATCCCTCAAGTACAACTTCCTTTACAGCTGGCTTGCACCACTGCTCCAGCTGCCCACATCACTCCATCTGGATATTTCTCTACTTCTTTGCCCCGCACATACCTCTACTGGCTTCTACATATTGTATTTGTGATGAGTTTATGTCTCATAAACTAGTCCCAATAATCTTATTCTAATCACGCTTCTTCAATTTCTTTGCCACGGTGATGCTCATCTCGATTTTGATGAAACTGCACAAAATGATCCGATGGTCAAAGGGTTGCAAACTTCATTTCTTCGGAAGCTCCAACGTTGCCAGCAAATTAAAGCCTGGTTAGGGTTTACGGTTCAAGGGCTAGGGACTGCATGGATCGTTTTTGTTCAGATGTCTCTGTTCCAATATAAGTGTCTACTTTAGTAGCAGTACAACTTTGTACTAAAGTTTGCATAAAGTTGAGACACTTATTTTGGAATGGAGGGAGTACATATTGGCTATGATCTGTCAATCATTGAGATGCAATAGCATGCATGTTAGTCTCCTTTGTATTTGATGAAATGTTGCAACGGGCAACCTTGGACGCAAGATACATGAAACAGAAGATGGAAGCTTCATAGCATTGTACATATTTATCTCGCTGAGAAATTACAGTACGTACTATACCAGTACAATATGATGTAAAGAGTTAGGTGTCGCACGGTGTCCAGAAAATATGGTGATAGTGTGACATGGGCCATGTAATCACTGAGCCTGCGTGTTTTCACTGCTTTCGCACTTCTCCGCCGTAAGAATGGAGAAATTTGTAATCTAGTAGTACCTCCTTTCGCCGTAAGCGTGGGACATCCAGAAGTTGTACCACCTTAGTAATAGTGACCAACGAGCCATCAAATCAGATAGACCAGCAGTAAGTTGGACAGATGAAGCAACCATCACTATTGAAACCGCTTCTCACTTCAACGCAGGCGCCATTGAGAGGTCGTGTCCGCTCTGCCCGGGCATGAATGCAGCACCGATTCTTTGGAGCGGCGCTGACCGTTTCGGGCGGGAAGCGCGCGTGGGCGATGGGGGGGCTTTGGGTGGGCCAGGCTGGTTAGGAGCGGGCGTAGTAGCTGTCCGCCTGTCCCGACTGGACGCCCGAAAACGAGAGGATGCACCGACTCTCGAGGCTAAATCGTACACTACACACCATCTCTATGTAGGACTAGGTCGATGTGTCGCTCTCTCTAACACACACACGTTGTTAAACACACACACACACACACACACACACACACACACACACACACACACACACACACACACATACACACACCGAGATAAAATGAGTATATCTCAATTAATGAAGACTTGCATGTTACCATCCATATGTTACTACCCACTATGAAGGTAGTAACATAGACTAGTAACATATGCATGTTACTAGTCCAAGTTACTCACCACTATGACCAGCCTAGCAATGTAACCAAACGCTCCTTACTCTTCCTTGTTATCTCCCCCGAAAACACAATGCATGGAAACGCTCCTTACTCTTCCTTGTTATCTACGCGTTGATCAATAAAGAAATCAAAGTCGGCTTGCATGCGAGTTAATACGTGGCCCTGCATGGTGGCTAAAACGGCATCTCTTAGTTGTTGTGATTAATTGCTGTGTTTAGAGACAGAAATCAGGGCTTTGATTGGAGGAAGGACCGGTCAAGTTTCTCCTTCTCCTCAAATCTGCTTGCACCTTGGTCCCGCTGCACCTTCTAAAGTGACTTATTACACCTAGACGGAGGGAGTAGTACGAGATACGGTGGCACACTAACTTAGGTCGAATACAAGTGCCAAAAATTGTGTGCATGTTATAATAAGGATTCACTTAAAATAGTTCGTGAGTGAACAGAGGGATCTATTGGACAGTGTTCACGAGCAGTAGCGAGATGTGTGAGGTAAGATACACCGCTGGCGCTTTTAATTTTTCTTATTAATTTGTTTGTTTCACCCTCTGACTGGTGGGACCCAACATACTACGTGGAGAGTGGTAAGGTGACTAAGGCTGGATTATTTATATACTACCAACACTGCTTTAAATCCCAAAAGACCTTACCACCAAAGCCACATGACACGATTAAGATTTGAATCCCAATGACTCCCATGCAAAGAAAAAACACGGCATGCTTGTCACACGAATGCAGGAATGTATAAAAGGTTATTTTCCTCTCGTTAAACATAACGTGAGGGTGGTGTAGCTGGTTAGCCTATTCGCTCATCAAACTTGAGGTCTCGTGTTCGATAAGCACACTTGAGCATAATTTTGTTTTTGTTCGACTTCTTTCTTCCACCCAATGACAGGTAGGCCTCGCATGACAGAGAGAGAAACTGATCTGGGGCGGTGCCAGGAGGATTCTTTGACTGGTCAAAATGGATGGATACGGAGCTATACGATCTCGGCCTCGGCGCTTGTTTTCTAGGGTTTGCACTCTTCACACTGTCTCTCCACTATATATATACACGCTGGAGCCTCAGCGCTTGTAGTTGCTTTATTCACACTCTCCCACCCTCTCTAGATCTAAACAAGACATCGTTGGCCTCTCTCTCTCCCCTCACTGCTGGTCAAAGAGCCGGCAGGATCCGTCTGCCGGGAAGGGAAGGGGGCTTAACATTGTCGCCGTCGGCGATGGAGGGAATCCACTACCGGCGTAGCTATTCTCTTTCACCCAGCGGTGGTGCGGGAGGGCCTTCGACCCCTTCTTCCTCGCCGCCGTATATAGTGTGGGCAGAACGGCCTCCAGTCGCCCACCAAACCACACCCCAAGAACATTAAGGTATAATTTACTTATTCCAGATGCATTGCTCTAGCTGCATGTGGGCTTTTTCTGCTTCTGCACTCGAATCTAGGTGTTGGATCGAACAGGAAAGTAGTGGGGAAAGTTGTATAGCATGAATCTAGGATGTGGTTCAAAGAGGAAAGGAATGGGGGGAAGTCGTGGGGAAAGTTGTATAGCATGAATCTAGGACGTGGTTAAAAAAGGAAAGAAAGGGGGAAAAGTAGCGGGGAAAGTTGTATAGCATGAATATAGGACGTGGTTCAAAGAGGAAAGGAAGGGGGAAAGTAGTGGGGAAAGTTGTATAGCATGAATCTAGGACGTGGTTCAAAGAGGAAGGAAGGGGGGAAAGTACTAGTACAGACTGGCTATCCAGCACCTACGTTGGTCGAAAAGGGAAAACAATGACAAACGCAGTACGCACATCTGTAACGAATTGATCTTTTTGTTTTGGGGGACAAGGCTGTAGAGTTTGAGCAGGGCTAGATTTGCTACGCTCACATAGGGAAAGGTGTCTAAAGATAACAAAATTGGGACCAACACAAATATGCTCCTTGGTTTTTTATTCTTTGTTGCAACACACTGTGGATCACCCCTTCATAAATCGGTAGATGCACATGCTGATGGTGAGTCCATTATCTCGTGCAACTCTTTAGCTGTTGTTAATCTAAGGCCCTATTTGGTTAAAAAGTCCTAGGAATTTTTTTAGTCCCAACTAAAAAGTCCCTAGTCCCTACCTGGTTGGTTCCAAGTACTATACATGGACTAGAGGTTATTAAATGGCATGCTAAAAGACCATGTTACCCCTAGTAATGAACTAATAGAGATAAGGTGCGGTGCGGGGCAGGGGCAACTGTTGGAAAAAGTCCCAAAAAGACTCTCCCTCGGGGTCTTCTTTCTTTAGTCCCAAATGCCCACTTTTATTCCCTAAAAGTCCCTCCTGTTTGGTTTAGATGAAACTGAAAGGGACTTTTTTTAGTCCCTACACCAAAAAGTCCCTGTAAACAAACACCCTCTAATAATGCCGCTGGAAAATTGATGCAATGCCACAGTTAAAAGCAAATTACATGTTTAACAAAATTTATTATTAATATAATCTCACTGTTAATATGAATCAATGCCACCGTTTGAGAAATGCTACTGTCTTGCTTTCTTTCCCGTTTAGATAAGTTAGATGCTTCTTTTTGTTGGCTTCTGTGTCATCCACCATTATTGACCACTTGTTGTTTCCTTTGCACCTCTGTGTAAACAGGGTTACCTATTTCACCTTGTTGCTATTGTGACCTTTTGTTGCACTGCACAAAACACTTTTGTTTTAAGAGTGTTTTGTGCAGTTCAACCAAAATGTCACACCGACAACATTGCTTGATTGCTTGATCTTAGTGGAACTGCACAAGAGGAGATCTTACTTCCTATCCGTGTTGACAAATTTGTTTCAGATCTTCTTCTTGTGAGTTGTTTGAATTCCCGTCATGAGAGGTCAGTACTAGCCTTCTTTCACATGATTGTGCAGTGTGCTTTCATATGTTGTGCTACTTGTACGGTAATGTTGCTTGATTTTAGTGAAGTGCACAAATGGAGACAAGACTTCCAATCTGTATGTGCACCGTAATATCCCATTTAGGTAAGATAAGGATATTTCACAACTTTTGGCCTGTATTTTGCCACTTTCATCAGAAAATTAATTTCGTTGTTTAGTGCTATACTTGTGCTCCCTAATTGACATGCCAAATCTTACATTGAAGGCAAAGCTTGTCTGTTATTAAACCAAGTGATGAAGGGGAAGAACAAGCGGAAGAAAAACAAAAATCAACTCCCGG